>CAJNOQ010002878.1:0-22284 GCA_905250885.1 Didymodactylos carnosus | reverse complement strand
ACAGAATTCTCAAGATACATCAGACTTGAAACCGTAGTAAATCTTGATCAAGATCTTGATCAAGTTTTTCCAAGGACATCAAGTGCAGAGGTATCAATAAATCTTGATCAAGAATTTTCAAGAAAAAAAATCTTTAAAGAACTTGTGCAGATTTTCTCTTTCTGCAAGACGTGGGATAGAAAGCTAGTTTGTAGCAAAATTTTTTCAAAATCGCTATAGTGTGATTTTTTCGAAAAATTATTCGATAAAACCATAATAAAAGCCACAACCTCCTTCGTGTGTGTCTCTTCGTGTAAGAAAGAAATTCAATCTTGTTGAAAGGGTTGTTTTTTGTGTACAAGTTCTTGAATGTCCTTGTTTTTTCATCGGTTTAACTGCAAGCTTCAGTTGCCTCATAATTGTATGAGACATGAACGTTGGAACACGAAATATTTTCAATTTTAACAGGTGAAAGCTAAAAAAATAGAACAGATAAAAATTGTGTGCTGATTATTATGACGTGATAGTGATTATAAAACGTGAATTTTTTTGAGTAAATACAACAAGAAAAAAACGTGCGGTATTAAGATTTAATACTGAAGCAGAACACGAAAAAGAGTATACATACAAAGGTTTTGTGTTTAAAAAAATATGGGAAATTGTACCGGCACAATTGGAGAACAAGATCACAAGCGAAACATAGTAGAAAAATCACAAAGGCACTCCCACATATCCTACCGAGAGCATAATCAACAGATACAACAACGGCGTTCGACAACAAGAGAAAAATTTGATAATACTGAATGGCTTAATGTGACAAATTTAAAACCAAATGAAATGGATTACGTAAATCATTGTCCTCCCCAATCATCCGATCAAAATCTATCCAATAAAGTTCATGGATCAATGATGGGCATGGCTATAGGGGATGCTCTCGGAGCATCTGTTGAATTTCGTCCACGTGAGTATTTAGAACAAAATCCAATTACAAATCTGCAAGGTGGTGGTACGTGGGGCTTGAAAGCGGGTCAATGGACAGATGATACATCAATGGCATTGTGTTTAGCCGCAAGTTTAATATGTCAACATGGATTTAGTGCCTATGATCAACTGGTTCGTTATAAATGGTGGTGGCGTAAAGGTTATATGTCATCAACTGGTCATTGTTTCGATATTGGTAAATCAACAAAACAAGCTTTAGATGTATTTGTTCGTAGACAACACGAGTATAATCAAGATTTTACAACTCTTGATTTACAAGAACCTGAAGGGTTTAACACACAATGTAGCCAACCCGATCGACAATCCAATGGTTGTTTAATGCGTTTAGCACCAATAGCTCTGTTCTTTCACCGAGACGCTAAAGATGCTGTGTATTATGCCGGGGAGAGTGCACGTACAACACATGGACATCAAATAGCGATTGATTCATGTAGATTGTATGCTGCACTTATATGTGCCGCATTGAACGGTGAAAAGAAGAATGAGATTTTACATCGGAATTTCTACCAAAATCATATACAGTGGTTTGGCAGTAAACCACTTGACCAGGAAGTATCTAATATTATGAAAAACACAACATATCAACGTAAAGGTGGTTATAATGATGGAATAAGAGGTAGTGCACTTTGTATCCAGTCACTTCAGGCAGCATTATGGGCATTTTGGTCTGATAAAAATTCATATGAAAGCGGAGTGCTCGAATGTGTTAATTTAGGTGATGACACAGATACAACAGCAGCGATCTATGGTCAATTGGCTGGGGCTTACTATGGATACAAACAGTTACCACCACAGTGGTTAGAACAAATCTATGCTCGAGAATTTATAAAAACAATATCAGACTGGTTAGTTTATGAGGGGGAACACTATACGTATCATAAACCTATCGTAAAGCAATCCAGACTATAAAGTAAGGAAAGAAGAACGGGTAAGATCATAGATTTTTTCTCAAAATCCTTTCAAAAATATGTTAGGATGATGTCTGGATCATACTTCAGAGCTTAGTTCGCAAAATTTATATATTGAGTCGTTTACATCTGTGATACATCTCAGGAACTGTGAAGAGTTTTTCTCAGAAATTCTCACAAATAAAATACATGTATTTATTTATACTAATCACAAATATCATAAACAAAATTAAGAAATACGTTATGTATTTGTGAGGAAATCAATTTATTTTTTTAATATTTCGGCATATTCCGTCAAATTTTGCCGGAACGTAGAAAACATTATTATCAATGGAAATTGGTACGGTATACCTAAAATGCTTTTCTCTTTGAATTTGTTTCCAAAAATGCTTCCAATATCTGTTAAGTATTCGAAACTTTTCGAAAGGGATTGAAATGCTCTGAAATCAATGATGGTCGTGTTTCTTAACGCTGTTACTAATTTTCTTCCTACAAACTTCAAAAAGAAGTGAGTGTCATGCACAAAAGTAATAGAGTTCAGCAAATCCACTGATTTTCAACAAAATTCGATAATTTCTTTTGACAGGTGACCTTTTTAGAATTATATTAGTGATCAACATTAATGATCTGAAAATCAATCTGTGGAATAAGTACGAGTGCGAAAAGTTTTGGTGCGGATTCAATTTTTAGCACTTTCCTTCATAAAGTGATTGAATTTGTTGAGTTTACAGGTTCTTATAAACGAATCAGTTACCTTAGTAGCTCGATTCTCTCATTTTTCTACGTGATTACACAAAGTATTTATTACACGCAATAATAAACACACAAAATTTTCTTATTTTCTTCTAAAAAGGTATGAGTCAAGCAAGTTACCCACAGTCGTATCCGTGCACATTACTAATTACCATACGAAAATTGGTTCAAGTAATACCCTATTCACGCGTTTATAACTAATCGCAGTCTGTTCAAAATAGTATATCGTCTTTAGGGTGCGCGACAGCGCAGCATGACGCTGTTTTAATTAAACTGCGTTCAATTTATGCTATGCTCGTGGCGGTCTTTGATGTTGGTTTTGACCGTTGAGGATCTTTTATTTTTGATGAAAAAATCACTTTTAGCGCTACTAAAATAAAAGAGAGGAGAAATCTAATCAAATGGTAGAATTCTACTATAAAGCGAATGTTCATTTTGGAACTCATTGATGAAAACTGTGATTTGCTTCTTTAAAAGAAAACAGGAGTCAACAATTGTAGTAATGCTGCGTCATGTTTTCTCCAGTCCAAGTTATGGAGAATGTTTTGAACTATTTATTTCTTGAAATTCATCAGTTCACCTTTTGAAGAACATCGTTTCGACAGAAACCGTCCGCCAAGTTTGACAGATATTTCTCTTATATTCTATTATTTGAAGTATTTAAATTATTATCAATTTTTTATTAGGTTTTCTAAAATTCAAGTTTCTAAAGGGTAGTACAATTACGAAACAATTTGAAAATTCTACAAGCACACGTAACATGTAGGGATCCATTGCTTTTGAGAATTAAATTGATCAACATTGCGTTTTGCTTGTGAGTAAGTTTGAGGGCATTTCATACTACTTCTGAGAAGGCTTTTTCCACTTTCAAACCGAACATATACTTACAAGAGCATGTTTTGTGCACTATTTTCGATAAAAAAAGATTCATATGTGTTACATATCTGGTACAAAAAACGTAACAGTTAAACAATTATTTTACAAAATATAGTTAAATCATGCTCGAAAAATATTTAGAGAAAAGTAGAAGTACATGTACAATAATTATAGCCAAAAAGCTACGCGAAAGGCACGTTAAGAGGCTGGTAACAACAGCTCTTCCCTTTCTCATAATAGACAAGAGCTATCTTTCATATTGGTTCCATGACCAACTATTGTTCATTATGATGATATTGCACTATTATGTGACAGTGAATGGTGATAATTGATATGATGATGAATGCTTTCTCTTGAGATAAAATCTGTATAAGGTGCGTAAAAGCCGGATGCCGTTGATGCTAAGGATTCTAGTGCTTGTAAACTGTATTTGGTTGTGTTTATTAAATTATCTGACATCACGGATTGTTTAGGAACATCTTCAAATTCATCCAATGATGCATCAGCTTTGGTATTTCCTGCTCGATCACGACGCTGAATCGGTTTGACAGCATGAAAACTACGTGCAAACGATGCTTGTAGGAAAAATTTTAATAAATCAAGAGGAATGAACCAGATCATATTCCATATCCAGACTATGCCTAAAAGAACAAGAATACTTAGAAGTGTAATGAGGAGAAATGTTTCTATATCTCACCAGCCCAAGACCATCCACAACCCTCAATGTTGGTGAAAGTCCAGTTTGCATAAACTGCTATTAACGTGGCTACCATCTGTGTAAATATAAATGCACAAATCAGTAGAAGAGATGGACGTTCTGAGAAAAAGAGTCCGGTCGAACGTGTTATGAAAATCAGAGCTTGACTAATGATTGATACTTGGAGATAAATAATAGAATTTAATATCGAACCATTGTATCCACCTGAATTGTCAATGATAATAAATGTTTGAAGATAAAATTTTTCCTGGAAAAATGTTGTTTTAACAATAATCGTGAAAAAGATGATGGTTGATAGAGCTAAATAGAGACCGTAAATAATCGAATAACAAAATATTTCTTTCAGATTCCATGTATTTGGATATTTCGTTGGACGAACACGATCTTTAGATATTGTCATTATTGTCCCATCGTTCAATATTGCCATTATTAAAACCATAAACGGCGGAAAATTATATTTGAATGCAAAGACAAGTATAGCAAAACCGACAACAATACGTATTGTAACTGAACACGTATAAACAGCATAATTTTTCATGCGTTGAAATATTTCACGAGAACCGATTAAAGCATCAATGATAACAGACAGACCAGGCTCAGTGAGTACAATAGCCGATGCTGAACGAGCAGCATCGGATGCATCCGCTACAGCTATGCCGACGTTTGCTTTGGATAAAGCGGGTGCATCATTAACACCATCACCTAAATAAAATACTGTGTTATCAGAGCTTTTAGATTATTTTTGCTATTATAAACCTGTCATTGCTACCATCAAATCCATATTTTGTAACCTTTCTACAACTTCATATTTATGTTCAGGATAAACACCAGCGAAACCATCTGCATCCAGTATCAATTCATCAATATCTTTGTACTTGGATTCTTCCTTTAAAGTATCCTTTAATTTACTATAGACATACATCTTATCTCCCATTCCTAGACGGCGGCCAGTTTCAATTGCTATAGCCAATTGATCACCTGTTATCATTTTTACTTTCACTCCTAAAAATCGTAATTGTCTATTTATGTGTTACTTTTCTTCTCGCAAATAAATTACCTAGTTCAAGCGCACGTTTGATGGTTTCTTTCGTGTCTTCTCTCGGCGGATCATACAATGGTAATAATCCAATTAATTTGTATCCTTCGCCTTCTCCATCTACTGCACCATTTTTTGCAGTCTCAATGGCAACAGCTAATGAGCGAAGACCACGTTTTGCATATTCATTAACATCCGATTGAAACTTCTTTGTTTGTGCATCAGATTTATCTTTAGTACACAAATCTAATATTGTATCCGACATTCCTTTAGCTACACGATGAACTGTATTATCTGATTTTAGTTTATAGGTAACTTCTGTTCGTTTATCAACAGGATTAAATGGTGAAAACGATAATACTTCAATATCACCGTGAGAATCTTTATCACCTAGTGAATTCATGATGCACAAATCACTAAAGGAGAAATTTATGTATCTCAACAAATATAATCTTGAGAATTATGCATATGATATTAGACAATATGACTAAACGTTGAGAAATGATCAAGGTAAGAAATGTGCACACATATGGCTTTTGTTCTGAATCTGAACTCTACTAGACATCTCTGCGATGAAACTTGAGATTTTTTATTAAAAATCATTCATAAAGCTTATGAACTTACATCGCATCTGGATGATCTGCCGCACATGCATAAGAAGCATAGACAATAATATCTTCTTTACTAATATCGGAATATTGAATTATAATATCAGTATCAATAACCAATTTGTTCAATGTCAATGTACCAGTTTTATCTGAACATAAAATAGTGACAGCAGCTAATTCTTCAATGGCCGTTATTCGTGTAACAATAGCTTTTCGCTTGGATAATTGTTTAGCACCTATGGCAAGTGTTACAGAGAGAACTGTTGGCCTATAATAAATATACGTCGAGTGACATGATAATCAACTTATTTATAAACTTACATAGCAATTGGAATTCCTCCTATAAGTAATACAAGTATATTATCAATTCCACGACGGTATGCAAACCGATAGGCTGCATACATAACAAATATTTCCAATATAATAAATAGTGCAATACTGCATATACAAAAATTGCCAATTTTAGCCAATATTTGTTGTAGATGTCCCATTTCATTACTAGTACTTTTCACCAGTTTAACAGCACGGCCAAAAAATGTATTTACTCCAGTACCAGTAACTAAAACGAAAGTATAAAAGCAAGTTCTTACATAATATTCTATAATTAACTTACCAACACCTTCTAATTCTCCTTGCTTACAAGTCGAACCAGAATAAATTTCATCACCAGTTTGTTTCGTCGCTGGTAATGATTCACCGGTCAATGCAGCTTCATCAATCGATACTGTACCTTTTGTTGAAATAATTCGACAATCAGCCGGTATAATATTTCCTAATTTTACTGCAATTACATCCCCTGGTACCAATTCGGACGCCTCAATTGTTGACCATTTTCCCCCACGTTTTACTTTAGCTTCTGGTGCCAATGATTCCATGAGAGCTTTAACGGCATTACCCGCACGACGTTGTTCAATAAAGCCAATTACAGCATTGACTATTAGTAGTAATATAATCCCGACAAAATCATACCAATCAGGTGGTATGCCACCACCATTAGCAAGTGCTATGGCAATGATAGCGGCAACCTCCATCACCCTGCATACATAAAAGTAAACTTAGTAGAATATGAGATATTATATTTCTACAGTTTAGAAATATACCATGAAAGTGGGTTCCACATGAATAATAAAAATTGTATTATTGGATTACGCTGTTTGTCTTCCAGTTTATTTGGACCAAACTAAACACAATTCGAAGGTGATCTTATACACAGATGATAAGAAACATTTTATTATCACATACTTTGGCAAGACGTTTTTCCACTTGATCATCATTGAGACCATTAGTTGAAGCCCTGTTGAAATATATCTTGAATGTGAGCAAAACAAAACGAATTTACCCAATTATCACTCTTACTCGAATAATTTGTATATTTGTTTCAAATCCATTTCCTTCAAATCATATTTTTCTTTATTGTAGAGTTCTTCAATATCTATATTTTCAAGGCCATTTTCTGGTATATTAATAACCGTTTGTTGTTGTCGTTGACCATTTGATTCAGATGGTGAAGGATTTGCTTTAGTATTCTCATGTTTATCGTTTGCATGTCTATTCACTAAAATTTCGACAACTAGTCATTTATAATATGTTCTTATCCTTATACCGATGCTCCTTGGACAGAGTAGGAGAATTTTGAATAAGCGATACCGTTAGCAATCCTTGATAAGGTGATAGATATTGTGAGATCGAAACAATTGAAAAAGTCTTGCGATGTGAAGGGACTATCAAATCATATGTTTTGGTATGGGCCTTTGTCCTACTGGCTATTGATGCTGCAAAGGACGGGGTGCAAGACCCCATTTCGACGCGTTTTTCGTAATTTTCTCAGAATACAACAAGTTTGAACGAAAGTCTTATACCATTCGATGCAGCCTTAAACGGCGAACAAAACTATCTATTGCTCAATTGTTATGTACACTGCTCACATCCACGTTTCTGGAATATTACTGTTAAACATGACCTTTTCAGCATAGTGCACGATGGTATTTCAGCTTTTTCACCATGCACGAACCCAGGTTGCGGTCTACATTATATATGGAAAGAAAGCTCGTTCAAAACTCTATAAAATGGTGGGTGACTCATTTCTAGTTCAGAGTGTGAACGCTCACTTTTTGCGATATTACTACTGAAGAGTGATGTTTTCAAGCATACTGACGGATAATGTTTTTGTGTTTTTACTATGAAAGAACTTAGGTTGCAGTCTACGTTATATATCAAAAGAAAGCTCCTTCAAAACTCTACAAGATGGCTAGCAATTCATTTATCGTCGAAAGTGTGAACGCTCATTTTTCTGGATATTACTACTGCAAAGTAATGTTCCCGGCATCGACGGATAGGCTCGATCCATATAAAACCTACCACCATTTACACGTATCACCGGATCGAAAAATTTTAAAAGCTTGTTCGGTCAAAACCGATTGCAGATTCGTCTTCTCCATGGTTGATTATGTGGTACGCGGTAACTTCTGGATCGGGGTACTTCAGAAAAAATTTTCGACATTGTTTTGCCTTTGGTCCCATACGGTAACATTTTGAAAAATTTTTGAGCAAGACCATGGGAAAATTTTTTTCTAAAGTACACCGATCCAAAAGTTATTGCGTACCACATAATCAACCATGGAGAAAACGAATCTGCAATCGGTTTCGACCGAACAAGCTTTTGAAATTTTTCGATCCGGTGATATGACGATCTTTGACGTTAGTGACGAAACCTACCTCATATTATAGAGCTCAGCAAGCTGAACCGAATGGTGAAAACCGCAAGTCTCTGGCCTTGTTAGAAAAAACGTTATAGTTATTTCTGCGATGTAGTGTCAAAGTGCTATAGAAAATACGTAGACGCGTGTCCAACATCGCATTTTGTGGAGAATTGCAGGGTCTATCCAATGATATGGTCGAAAAGGTTCTGTAAGAAATTTTAAGGTCGCTAGGTTTTCTAGAAAATTGAGTTTTTCAGAAATATCTATCTCAACACCGAGAGCTCTAGCATAACCTTTCTTCATCGAAATATATAGAACTCAACGCGCTCTTTCATTTGATACCAACTTCAAGGTTCTACGTTAGGGAATGTGGTCGGCAGACGTTCTACAAATAAGACTAAATCCGCCAGAAAATGCATCTTTCCATTTGTTTCTTCGATCTTCTATCTTTCATCTTTGTTTTAGCACGTAGAGATATACTGTCTGGTACACAATCTGGACTTAGAGATCATGAATTGATCATGAATTCTTCATTCATGAATTCTTTGATACGTAGATCAGATTTCTCCCTATATGTCCAACAGCTCTCCAGTTATGACCGTTTTTGTTGATTTTAAGTCTACTTTCGATCAGCTATGGTATACCGATTGTTTATGGAAATTAAGGAGGTTAGGTATTCTGAGACCTTATTTTAGTTTGATAGAAACCTGGTTAAGAGGTAGAAGAGCCTTCATAGAAGTAAAAGGAAAACGATCTATTACCCATCCCAAAATACAAGGCCATCGATTACTTTCTGAATACATCTTGAAACGACATGTTGGAAATCCGTGGTTCGGGAGCTATGGACGTTTTCCTGAAGCTTTAGCATTCCTCTGCTGTTAGGTATGGGACTGTCAGAAATGAATGACAATATAGGTTATCCGCTATGCTGAATCTCGTAGCAATGTTCGTTTTCAGAACAAACTGCAAGAACCGAGTGAAAACCTATAATGGTTTTATTGATGTATTTAACCATATACTCTCGAAAAGAACGAGAAGTCCTCGGCCTGGCCTGGCCAAACCGCTCTTACAAGCTTTTGGGCCCGTGCCGATCCCTGATCTGGGACTATTTCTCAGAATGCAAATTTCTTTATTTTGGCTTCTAATTTCTCCTTCTCGAGATATAAAAAATGACCAAAACCCTACTTAAAATTTTGAATTGTTTGAAACTTCACAGAAGAACATGTCAGGGAAGGGCAAAAATACATCGATTTTCTTTTTCGATGTTCTCTCTCTGGTATGAATTGGAACTCAATAGAACATCGCTTTGTACGGCTTCCCAGAAGGTGGAAAAAGAGTGGAACTACTCTTAAAATCAAGTGCTTTTCAAATAAATTGAAAGAACACAGTTGTTAATACTCCTTTTTAATCAGCATTATAATTCGGTAACACCATTCTCTCCTTACAGTTACTCGAGTGAACTTTAAACTGAACACAGAACTTACTGGCGACGTTTACTCTTCTGTAATGAGTTTGTGTGTTAAATTACGCTTAAAGTACACCTTTTTTGCTTTCTTAGTACACTACGTTTTTTCTTTTCGAATTATTGTTACTTTGTCGAATTTATGAGAGTCGTGGAGTTTGTCATAATCAAAAACATGATTTTTACAAATGGTCTAAATGTAAATTAGAAGCCCACGTATGCGAGAGAGTGCTGCAGATATGACATATATTACAGTTGTAGGTACAAAAAATACTCAAATAAAAAAATATTAATCATGATCATAAAAAACTTTTAACGGAATCGAGAACAGAAACAAGAACCAGCGCGGTCATTTAGGTGCACTCTTTCGTCTTGATGAGTCAAAGTTTATTACAGGTAGTTCATGATTCTGAGTACAACTAAAACACTCATTCAGTTGTCAGGTTTTCGATGAATACGCTTCGATATCCGTGTTTGCAATACAGTGAAAAGTCAAATTATACAATACATGGAAACATATTCTGGATCAACTAAAATGATTTCGATGAACTGTTAGTTTATTACAAGGTTGTGTTTGATGTGGTTCTACCGTTATAATGTACCACTACTATACTCCTGTTCATTCAGATTTTAGCGAAAACTGGCTTCTCATAGTTTTAAACTTCGAAACTGCAAAAGATATTTGTTTTTAATTAACAACATTATTTAAAGAAGAATGATAGATGACCTATAACCGTCTTTCGGTTATAAAATAGTACACCGCGTGATCTGTGTGATTTACATATACGGCCACGAATACTGTAAAAACGAAAAAGAATGAAAAATTTTACGTCGGACGAGAACGGGAAAAAACTGATCTCGTAAGAAAACGACACCTTTACATCTTACGCCACTAAAATACGGAATGAATGGAATAATCTTAATGTTTTTGGCGTAAATGCATAATCGTTAGTTTGAAAAAATCAACATAAAATGACTTTTATTCAAACGATACTCGGCTTGTCTACGTAACGCGGTGCGTACACGCGTAAATATCGTGAAATGAATTACGGTCGCACGTGAACATCGTAAAATGGTGTGTGAGCACGCGTGAAAAATATATTCCACTTGTGAACTGGTCACGAAAACGTTTCGCGTCATATTTTTTGCACGTGATCACAGGTGAAAGTCGTGAAGTGTGTAGTGGCCACACGTGAATTTCTCTGGTTAAAATTTCCGTAAAAAAAATTACTTGCGGACACGCGTGGAAATGTTTCCCACTAATTTCATTGTGAAAAATATCTTCACATTTATTCACACGTCAGTTTTTCACGCAACTCATTTCGTGAATAATATTCACGCTTAACTCCAAGCGACAAAATTCTTACGTTTCACGCGCGCCCACGTGAGAAACCTTTTACAGGTGCGAAATGTCGTGAAGATTGAGTGGCAAGCGTAAATACAAATTTCTCCTATATCTTCCGAAAGTTGTACATACATACAGATGAAAACCTTTGTTGTAGACCGAAGGTATTTGCTGTAGGAATATGCCTGGTAGCTCAATAGTAGTATCGTAGATTTCTAATCCAAAGTACCTTGGTTCGACTCTTACTTCGCGGTGATATATATAAAATGTGATATTTTAGCAACTAGTGGACACAGGTGGAAAAAGTTATAGATGAAGTTGCATTGATGAAGTCTGCATTATACCTTGACCATGGTGACGATGTATAGTCAGTTGACTATAGATGGTCGGCATGGTCAAGATTTTTTCACACGTGATCACGCGTGAAGATTGTTCACTTGTGTACACGCGTGAAGATTGTTCACTTGTGTACACGCGTGAAGATTGTTCACTTGTGTACACGTGTGAAGATTTTTCACGCGTAGCCACGCGTGTGATGTTGCAACAACACGACCAAACTGTCGTGAAACTTGCTGTCTTTACCTACAAAATTTCGTGAAAGTCCAAGCTGACATTTCACGGTCCCTCACGCGTGAAAAGTCGATAAAATTTCCCCATTAGTAGGAGGACAAAAGAATGAAAATAAGTGTGCATCACAGAACATATTTTTATTTATATTTTAACATATTTTTATTTTTTAGCACGTATTTTCTATGGTATAAGCACAAAGATTGCATTTTTGAAGAATTTTTATGTTTGCTGCTCTAAACTATCTAGGAACTTGCCATTCTATGATAGAAAACATTATCATTGATATTATCGCCAACGCTTGTCAATGGAATTGTTCTTCAATAACGTGTGCTTTGATGCGACCTCAACATCATCTTTTTTCTCCAGTTCAAAAAAGGGTATTTATGCTTGCTTAAGGTTTAAATATAAAGAGCCAATACCGTATATCTTGAGAAGGAGAGCTACTTTAAAAAGAATCACTGTGGACTCGGCATCGGCGGACAGATCTTTCTTTCCTTATACAATCCAGCAGTTATCAGTACTACCCCAAAATATACGAAAAAAACCTCCAAAATCGTTTAAAACTGATCTTTTTGCCTACTATGGATGTAACTCTTCTTTCGTCCGTGTATATGATATAGCAAGGGACATCGACGTATTGTACAGCAGATTCCGTGTTGGTTTCTCTTCTTTGAGATACGATCTACACAAAAAGTCGTTGGCAAACTCGAACAAATGCAAATGTGTGAAACAAGAAACTGTTCAACACTACCTGCTGGAGTATGTACTATATCGCTCCCAACGTAAACTCTTCTTCAATAAAATCTCTACCATAGAATTTACCACTACCCCAAGCCTTTCCCTCCTATTACTGAGAGAAACTCTTTCTAGAGAAGATTATTGCGTGATTGGTTTCTTCAAAATAAATGATTACAAAATATTGACAGTGTAAAACCAACTACTAAATTTGTGAATCAAGATTGTCCGTCGAACTTGAATCAATGATAGTGTACAATACAAACGATGAAAATGTTTTTAACTAATTATGAGCAATCAAAGTTCTTTTTTCATAATTCGATGACGCTCGTCCTGGACAGAAAAAATTGGAGGATAAATATTTTGTCAGACCTAGTCTTGTAACAGAAAGCAAATGACAAATCTACCTAAGAAACCTCCTGGCAGAAAATTCATATAGTTCACAATCAACTGAAACTAGTTATTGAGTTCACTCTTACTCTGACTGTCCACCTTATCCGACTGTCATAGTTGAAATTATATTTTCATTCGATAATATGCAGCAATTGATGACTCTGATTTAGACAGTTCATATTATTCAAAAAGGCGTAAGAAAACGTTTTCGTATCTGAAGAGACGCGTTTTCTCTATTGTTCGTCGTTTCGAAACTTTTGAATCTTCATTGGGAAGTTTGGATATGGTATATATGACCCTGATTATATCGAGATATGTATAGATTAAATCAGGCGATTGTAAACCACGAAAGTCCACCAAAAATATCATATCTATATATAGCTATACTCTCTGTCGCTAAAAACGAAATAAAACAGGCTTGCCTAAACTTCATTGCTCTGATGAGACTCCAATAGTATAGTGGATGGTTAAAATATGGATTGAACGTCCATTTGGTGCTGTTATAATCGTTGATGTAGTAAACATTAAACATTAAAGTTGAATTGACTTAGACTGAAACACAAACATTTCATTTTTTTTAAGTATACGAGCTTGATAATGTATTTGTAATTTTTAGGCGCTTTGTGTCTCATCATTCAGTTCAGAAGAAGTATTTTAGTTAAAGAACAAAGTGTTCTGGATTATTTATCCTCTTCTTTTCTACTATCATCATCGCGTTAATTATTTTTAGATTTTTTGTAACTGGTCAACAAACCATGCCACGAACGTACGACGAAGAATTAGGTTATATCGAGAGAATAAATGCACATTGCTGGAGAATAAAGAAAGGATTTGTTCCAAATATGAACGTATGTGTTCCTTCTTTTTGTCAGAACTATACAAGATTCATATGCTTCTTTGTTTTAGGTAGAAGGAATATTTTATGTTAATTCCCATTTAGAAAAACTAATGTTTGAAGAATTGCAAATGTCCTCAAAATATGGTGGTGTAGGAGGATTTTTACCGGGAATGAAACAAATTGCAAATGTAGCTGCATTACCGGGAATAGTTGGAGTGAGTATTTTAGAAATTTTTCAAGAAAATTTTCAAAAAAGTTTATGATATATCGATACTTTTAAAAAGTCAACGATCGTCTATTTATCACATTTCATTTTTCTTAGCGTTCTGTTGGTTTGCCGGATGTCCATTCTGGGTATGGCTTTGCCATTGGAAATATGGCTGCATTTGATTATAATGATCCAAAAGCTATTGTTTCTCCGGGTGAGTGAGATAATATAAAAACTTCGTTGGGAAACCAACGTTCAAAGTATTTTTTTGCAAAACTCAACTAGATTACTATATATGAAAATAAATATTCGTGTTCGTTTTACTGAGTTTAAACTGCAATAAAAAAGTACATTTTGTATTCGAACATAAGTTGATAGTGACGGTTCTCTAAAATATCAGCTGTTTTAAAAAAAGAATGATTTGGGATACTTTCTGAATGACTCTCAATAAAAGGTAGATGTCAATCTGTGTTTTTTCACGAAAGCTGTCCAGGCATAAAATTTATTCCGTGAGTCAAACTGCCTTATACACCACACACCTCTAACTTATTTCTGAGCTTTTCAATTTCTCCTCTGTGACTCACTCTCACCATACCAAAACATCCTTCCCTCTGGTGTTTGTAATGTTGTTCTTCTAGTTCTCTGATCTTCTGGTCTGAAAAAGTCAGAAGGTTAGAATATGGGATAATCAAAGCATAGAGAGACAAAGGAGTAAGAAGACTAGAAGGTAAGTATATCAGAAAGTCACTACATACTCCTTTCATTGTGGCAACACTTTTCTCAGTATAAAACGACTGTCCGAATAAATTCTCTGCTCGAACATTCATGTTTTTCATTCTAGAAACAGTTGTGATTTTTTTTCGATCCATTTTCTGCTGTAAACAGGAAATAACGCTATATATGCAATACATGTATAGCAATGCCTTGGTGTTTCTGGACTTTTATTATTTAAAATACGTTATTAAATGTTTTATTCTCAAAGTTTCAAGAGATCTATCATCTATTTTTAATCCAAAGATATTCAGATCATTCTTCTTTGAAATAAGCAATAGTTTAATTTTCAATGTCTGCAAAAAATAGTCTGATAGTCAATTTGATCGAAGAGGTGTGCACGCTCATAAACTAAATATTTTACATCCGTATTATTTAAAAAAACTATTTCGATTTTATGATACAGATTATACTTTCCTGTTACAAACACTTTTCATGTACAAGTCATATATTCATTTATTTTTTCTCGCTTTAGGTGGTGTTGGCTTTGATATTAATTGTGGTGTACGTTTACTGAGAACAAATTTAACCGAGAAAGATGTACAACCAGTTAAAGAACAACTAGCACAAAGTATGTTTGATCATATTCCGGTTGGCGTTGGTTCGAAAGGTGTTATACCAATGAATGCCAAGTGAGTCAATATTCCTAACGTATAATGCGCAGTGTTATCTAAAAAAAAGAATCGTTAAAAAAACATTCTAGTTTTTAACTAGATGAGATATCAGTAAATTTCGCGCTTTCTTCTTGTCTCTTTCTCCCTCTTCTAAGGAGCATAAATAACATTCTCGTTCCCCGTCTGATCAACCTAAGCATCTTATTGTATTTATAATAATCCATTTCGGTCATAAACTCACAATAATTTATATTTTCTGTTTCTCTTTTTCAGAGATCTTGAAGAAGCACTTGAAATGGGTATGGATTGGTCATTGAGAGAAGGTAAATAACTATACATCGTGCTCTTTCTAGAAAAGTATAATTGCTTGTCTCTTCAGGTTATTCATGGGCCGAAGACAAAGAACATTGTGAAGAATATGGCCGTATGTTACAAGCTGATCCTTCAAAAGTATCACAACGGGCGAAAAAGCGGGGTCTACCACAAGTAAATGCTTCACTTTTGTCAATAGAAAGATCACAATTATATCTTTCATTATGTCTAGTTAGGTACATTAGGTGCTGGAAATCATTACGCTGAAATACAAATTGTTGATGAAATCTATGATAAATTTGCTGCGGGAAAAATGGGTATCGATTTTAAAGGACAAGTTTGTGTTATGATACATTGTGGAAGTCGAGGATTGGGACACCAAGTTGCTACAGGTTAATGTTTATTAAGAAGAAAGTATCAAACGTTTTTTGTGGACTTCTTCAAAAATTTGTAGACAGATGGTTCTAACTGTTGTGAAGTATAAATAATTCTAATGTGTTTTCGTCTCATTTAGATTCATTAGTTGCGATGGAAAAAGCGATGAAACGCGATAATATCCTAACAAATGATCGTCAATTAGCTTGTGCCTTGATTAAATCCGAAGAAGGACAAGATTATCTTAAAGGGATGTGTGCGGCAGCAAATTATGCCTGGGTCAATCGTTCATCAATGACATTTTTAGCTAGACAAGTACGTTGTATACTTAGTACACTATGTATAACGGAAACTATGTTTGTATTTTATTGTTCAGGCATTTGCCCGTATATTCAAAACTGCCCCGGATGATTTAGATATGCATTTAATCTATGATGTCTCTCATAATATTGCCAAAATCGAAGAACATGTAATGAGCGATGGAAAACAAAAAACATTATTAGTTCATCGAAAAGGAGCAACAAGAGCTTTTCCCCCACATCATCCATTAATACCAGTTGACTATCAACTAACAGGACAACCCGTTCTTATTGGAGGTATGATGAAGGCGAGCATATTCTATATCTGTAGTGAATATTTCGCGAAGCAATTCTAATTTCACTTGTTAATATTAAGTTAGAAGAAATATATAATCAGTTGCTCTCGTGTTTACAGGAACAATGGGTACATGTAGTTATGTGTTAACTGGAACTGACGAAGGAATGCGTGAAACATTTGGTTCAACGTGTCATGGCGCTGTAAGTTTCTTTCCAACAATTTGTATTTACTGTAATCAATTGATTTCTTTCATCCGAAGGGACGTGCATTGTCTCGTGCCAAATCTCGACGTAATCTTAATTGGTATGACGTACTTGATGATTTAAGAGAGAAAGGAATTGCTATACGTGTAGCCTCGCCTAAACTTGTTCAAGAAGAAGTAAGTTCTTTTTTATATTCATACTGAAAACTAAAGTATTTCTTTTTTTCTTTTTAGGCGCCGGATTCATATAAAAATGTAACTGATGTTGTTGAAACATGTCATGCAGCCGGTATTAGTAAACTATGTGTAAAATTGCGACCAGTGGCGGTTATTAAAGGTTAATTTGCTGTTTTCTTATGTTAATAATAGGATAATTTTATTGTTATTTTTATTTCTGCTAACTGTTTTTAATGATAAATCGACATCTGAATGTGTAGACGTAAATACATTCATTGTTCACAGTGAAGAAAATTTGTTTTCTGTTGTAATCCATATTTCGCATCTAAACTCGCGTGATAAACATTCATTTGTTTTTGTTATTTGTTTATTAAACTAGTATCAAATACATATTGTTAGCACAAAAATATACTGGGTATCAATAGTAACACATGCTTAGTAAATCGGCTACAAAAAAATTTTTATTTGCTTCTAACTAATACTCAGTTTTTTAACATACATTCGCCATATTTTTCTCAGTTTATTTCTAAATGATCTTTGACCATTGAATAATGATATCGATATGACAAAATATTTTTTGTTCATTTTCAGCTGTATCCAAATATAAAGCAATACATCGTAGATTAAAATAGAATACATAATTTTAAAAAAACACCAAATCATCATTTTCCAAACTTGATATACCGAAATTAGTCTTATTTACTTATATCATCTGTTGACCATCGTACAGGAAATGAATATGATGATAATGAATATCATTGAATATACATACTACCTTCATGTAAAACAAAGAAAACAATCTTTATGTATTCTCATTGACCATATGAGAAATTAAATATTGACTGGTTCAATTAGCTAAATTTTTTTCAAATTTAAATAAAGCAATGTCTGTCTAGCACATAAACTATTTTGCAGTTTCAATTATAAAATGATTTAAGATTTAAACCATCTTGTATATCCATGACTATCACCATACCAATAAGTGTTTCTGAAATAGAGATATAGAAGAGATCTAAAAATCGATGGCTTTTTGAAAAGTAGAAATAGAATTGGTGATAAGTATGTTAAAGCTTCGCTGCCTTCGTTGGAGGTGAAAAAAATATAAAATTTGCTACTTAAGGCTACTATCTCTGTTCTGAAGCAATTTACGCAGTAACTTGTTGTGAACATTGTTTGCATGTTAATAAATTGTCCAAATTAGATATATTTTTTCTGTGGTAGTTTGTTTTTTAATTACTATCAGTTTTTCTCCAGAAGATGCTAAACATTCATAATCTTCAAAACAAAACACTACAAATGTTCAATAAAAAGCGTAAAAACGAACTTGTGATTCTAAACGTAAAATCGTTTAGATAGTCAACAAATCACTGCCAATTTACGTAATCATTGAAGTAATAATGTTGAATTTGGAAAAAATTATTGGTCTTTGGTCAAATGACCACAGTCTAATGCTAATGACCAATTAGGATAACCATTAATTTTTGATATTCTCTGTAAAATAAATTACTCTTACGCTAACATATTAAAATTTTCTACTGTAATCAGATAAGATTCGAAAACAAATCTAAAATAAAAATAAACCGTTTCTGATATTCTTTGACTAACAGGATATTTTTTGTTGTTTCTTCAATATCCTTCTGAAAAAAACTTTTCATACAAAAAATTTGACAATCACTTGAAAAAATTTGTCTCTATGGAACACTTGAAACATTGAAAACAAGTAGAATCTATGCGTATATATGTACAATAAAAAAATATCGGTATATTCAAACATTGATAACAATAACAAAAATATATACAAAAAAAATTTTTTATCTAGCAAATTTATCTGTCCATAAACGTGCCATTTTATTATATTCTTCTCGTTGTGTTTTATACTGAATTTCTAATTCTTTCATTGCACAATTATCTAAACAGATAAAATATTTATTTGATAATTATTAAATTATTTAATATTTTATTTTTTTGATTACCTGGTTCACACTGTACGAGTAATTCCGATGCTTTTCTTAAAATATCTCGTACAGTATATGTTGGTATCCATCCTTTATCAAACATATCGTGTTTCATTTGACCAGTGAAATGATAAATATTACAATGATAAATGCGTGTTCGAAATTCTAGCTATAGTAAACAAAAACAAGACACATCACATATATCTTGAAAAAGATTAGAGAGTAAACAATTATCAATAAATGAAAGTTCTATTTTAGAAATTCAACTATTTCTTTTTTTCTGAAAAAATTTATTATTTTTGATAACAGTTTGCCTAAAAAGACTCCTATAGAGGATAAGCATATCTTGATCGTTAAACTAAATTTCACTTTTTGAATGTGCTTACTGTTGGTGGTGTGAAAGGATAATCATCATCGAACAATAATGTAGCAAAAAATGTTCCATTTTCGTATAATGAGCCAGGTGATCCTTCAAAGATAACAAGCCACGTTTTGAGATTATCATTTGTTGGACCAGCACTAGACGAGAAAAATGTTCATATAAAAAGATAAATTTATAAAAGTAAATACATACAAAGTATATGGAACTGGATTTTGTTGTAAATCGACACATTCACGTCTGAGACTAAGAAAGAATATCGAAAAAAAATTATGTTTTCATTTTGTTTCTTTAACAAGTATATTCAATGTCATACCGAGTTGCAAATGTTGAATTGGATGATGACGATGTGGAAGCTTGTGCTAGCATTTTTTTTGTGACAAAATGTAGTGAACAATAATATAAAAATTATTATCTGTTTAAAATATAGTGGTCTTCAATATGATTTAGAATAACTTTTGAACGCGGAAAGGTAGAAATTCACGGTTTTCGATAGCTCGTAGTAGACAACAGAGTAAATCGATCTGTGAGAAAAATTTGAAACTTTCTCCTGAGATAGTGTTTTGACACGATAATTGAAAAACCAATTCGGACAAAACTGAAATGACAACATATCTATCTGATTACATGGGTCGATAGACCGCCTTCTAAAACATGAGAGTTATCTGGACTCATCATCTGTCACGAAGTGGGCGTGATATCGAATTTTCTGAATGTTACAAGATTAGTATAAGACGCTCGATGAGTACGTCAAAACAATCGTGTAACATATCGATGATGCTGAGTCTTATCTGAGAGCATATTTAAGACATTTTCTTCTAATTTACCTTACTTTCTTTTACGTTCATAACGTGTGGAACAGTCAAACTAGAGTATATATTAAAACAATACTTGAGAAAACTAGCTTCAAATGTCTTTTCCCACTAATTGACATAATCTGATATTTTGTACAAGCCATCAGAAACCGTAAAATCCTGAATTAAGACTGTTCATTTTTTCAAAATTCCAATCGGAATCACGTTGACGTGCAACTGAAACTTCTAAACTAATTGAATTACTAGAGGGTAGTTCCGTTCGGGTTCGCCCAGTTTATACAGGCATAAGAGTCGCAAAAATTTCAAGACTCATGTCATGTAGAGTATAAAAAGTTACATAGACTCCTATATTTGTTCGCTAAAAAAGTCCGAAAACGGCTGAAAATGAGAAATCGGCATTCAGTTTCTGAACGGAAAACAAAACAAAAACTTCTTTTATTATAGATGAAAATGAACCTGAGGAGCTGTCTAATGTAATGGAAAAAGAATTAACTCAATACCTATCTTTCTCTTTGAGTACAAAGCCCATCTTTGAAGATCCTTTTTTAAAAATAGGCAAATTTCAGGTCTCACAGCACAAAAAGTTATCGGTCAAATTTTGTTTTTCTCTTATTTGTACACTGTCCCGGAAAAGCATACTTTTCCGAGACAGTGTAGTGCTCGTCAAGCCCTACAAAATACCATGAAATATACTTTTGGCCCGACTCGTTTTCATCATCTTTTCTCGATCACAAAAGTCAAAAATATCGATTATGAACTCATGTTTTCGCATGCTTTCGAATCTCTTCTTAAATTTCAGTCGAGGCAATAGTTATTAATTCGCAACCCATCTTATCTTTAACTAAACTAATACAAAATTGATTATGTTCGACGAACACGGCTATAATATAAGTTTTCGCTAAATTATCGTAAGCGATCATTTTATGGCATATACTATACGGATTCTCATTGGACAAAAGCAGACCAATCAAATTTTCAGATATCGCATTCCATAAACTGTTTTTCTCTATAACTATTTTAAGCAATTTGTTCTATTAGTTTAATTAACAACAAGATGGGTTGAGAAGTAACAAACTTTTAGATGCGATCGGAAGTTTGTGAAATTGAGAAACGAATCATCTGGAGTCCTTCCGCGCAGGTTCACCCACTATTACATTCACTATTCGCCGCAAAAATTCCACCTTGCCCATCGTGTAGAGCATCAAAAATAATCTAAAGGCTAAAGGTCCAAAAATGAATTTTATTGTCTGACCCGAGTTGTTTCGGCCTCTGATACAGGCACAGGTTGCGGTCCACCCAGTTTATACCGAGTATCTTGCCGCGAAAATTTCACCTTGTCCATCGTATAGAGCATCAAAAATATTCTAAAGGCTTACGCTTTTTTGAAAAAACGTGTGGAAAGTGGTTTTCTAGACAACTCAAGTTTGTGGGGAGGGTCAAACCGAAGTCGGTGAAAATGAACGAAACATTGCATAATTATACATCAAATTGTAGCTCTTGACGAGTTGATTCTAATGATGAAGGAATTCGGTCTCGATCTAACTTTACACTCGAGCGGTACTCAATTTACTTGAAAAATTCCTTAAGTTTGACCTCGATTTTCTCCTAAGCGCTCCGAAAAATTTTCGAGATTTTTTCAGGATAGGAACCACTTACGAGGGAACCGCCCGAGATGATTCCCTCCGTTTCTAATGAGTTATACCTCAATCGATAGAGTATATAGAGCTAATAAAAAGCCTAAAAGGATTCGGGCCCATTACTCTTGAAGACCCGGTTTTCTGGAAAACCAGTTTTTCAGAAACTCTAAAAAATAATCAAAACCTTTTCTTAGTAAGAGATGATTGTAGCCTGCACATTTCTGATTAAAATGAGGCATCTCCCAGCTCTACACGACCTTTCTTTGCAGAGTTATAGAATTTACAAGAAAAGCCCTAAATTAATCTCTTTCTATTTCTGT
>CAJNOQ010002877.1:0-22291 GCA_905250885.1 Didymodactylos carnosus | reverse complement strand
AATTTGGTTTTGTGTCTCAAAAACAAATACGTTTCTGTACTTTTTCATAGTGTGTCTGAATAGCGTATAGAAAATTATTTAGCAAATAAAAATGACATTTTATTCTAGTCAGGTGCTGAGCAAATGATGTTTTTGTACTATCCAATACTTTTAATGCTACAAAAGAACGGTACATGCTTATTTAAAAAAGAACATATCAATAAAATCTACACAAAATTCTCTATCTTTTAGCATCAGAACCAAACCTTCTGGTTGAGTCTAATTTGAGAAAAAAGCCTATCAAAAACCGATAATTTAATCTGCCGTACCCGTTATTACATCACATAACGTTATCACATCACTTTTTGCTTAATTAGAAGAGAAAATGCAGCTTAAAGTTCTCTAAAAGCAGTTGTAAGGCTATTATTTTTATTATAATAATAACTGAAACATTATGCAATATTATTATTTGTACTGAGTCAACATCATAAGATATTATCATCTGGATACCATCCATACTTTATCACTATCATAACCAAACAAAAATGGGAGTCTCATGTTTATATCGGTTTTAATCAAATCGCCGTAAAAGATTGATTTAAGCAAATAGAAAAGAGAGAAAGAGACTTTTTTCCGAAAACTCTCTGTTGACACTTCCTGGAGTGACAATACATTTACCGAAATATTATTCTTACTTCGATTATTAAGGGTACCCCTTCCCTCATTTTGGGTTTTCCGCAGAAATGCAGTGAAATAAAAACTAAAACTCGCTAAGGCTTCATATTTTCAGAACTGCATGTGTGAACAACATGTGTTAATAGGAAACTTAACGAAGCCTGGTAGCGGTTGTCTAGTTAGCCACCATTCAAAAGTTAGACAAAAATTGTCATGGGTCAGTCTTTGACTGATAACAGCAGGCCAAATATTGAAATTACGTAGAACGAAGAAAGGAGGCAAATGATTTCAAGACATGTTTCATTTTATTAAAAACTCTGTAGTTGAAATAATATAGTTAGTTTTGCTACTCTGGAGCCTTGTGTAAATTGAATGCTGCTCTACAGATTCGAAATATTGCGCTAACATTTAAAAATAAAAATATGTACGTAGGCATTCGTCAGCAGAGACGCTGCTGTTTGGTAAAATTATCTGAAATGTAAGAAAGACTTAATTTTGTAAAGATTTGGAGAAAACGGACACCTAGAACAGAATATAAAGCAGATGCCTTTTTGCAGTTTTTAGATCATCTAACATATCGAACAGTTTATTGTAATAATCTTTTTTGCTCATGATCCCGATGAACTTTTTTGATATCAAAAATTTCCTTCGCACGCGTTAGCTATTTCTAACGCATTTAACAGATCTAAATGTTAATAAACTCACATACGTTAACTGATTTTAGGGGGGAATAAGTAAGTTATAAATAAGTAAATTTCTCTAACTTTTAGCTGAGTAAAAATACTTTTAATTCTTTTTAATTCATTTTTTTTCGCAAAATCAATTTCAAAAAAAGTCGAAAAAAAATGTTTTTGACCTGACGAGAGTATTTTGAGGTTTAGAGTACTATATGTATACTTCCTATCGCTATAATTAGAATATCATCCACATAGCGAATTCAAGCTTTTATCAACTGATCATTCTGCGGAACTATAGTTCTGCAGACAATGACATACTATATATAGTATGTGATCAGTTTCTAATTTTCCATAAATAAATGCGCTTAAATCAGCGCCAGCGGATTACCCATAAAGACACTATCATAAAATGTGTGATAAAACCGAAATTGAGCATTTCGTGCGACTAAATTGAATATACAGGGCTCAAACGCTTCTTTTGCATAGCTTTAATAGCCGGCTCCACCTGTCTGAATTTTTTGACCAGCTCAGTTTGTAGAATTTCATGGGCTATCCAATGATATTCTGTTGTAAGATATATAGTTTTTCATTAAGATAGAAAAGTGAATGCTTATGCCGACCGTTTACTTCGACTTTAGTCGCAAAACTTTCTGTAACAAATGTGCTTATCCCAAACTTTTGACGGTGATTCCAGAGAGTACAGTGAGAGTACTATCTACTACAAGTAGTCCGACTTCAACGTAAGTTTATTATAACGAGATCGATCGCTCACAAAAGTGCTACATGAAGCTCCGTTTCGGTCTTGCTGTAATGTATGGGATAAGAGGTATATGTAATATTTGTATGTCATTATATGCTAGACACCAAGTACTACCTATCTTGAAAAAATCGCGGTTTCATCTCTTCTCGTTCACGAGAAAAACGAAATGTACGTTTTTCACGCGTATATCTTCTCGAACTTCACTCCAGTCGAAAAAATTCCATATCTACAGAATGAAAAGTTCTGGACGCCTACAAATTTAGATTTATTGGTTTTCGATCATGCTTTACAAGATGAGGCTACTTAGAAAAAATCTGAAATAGTCATTGAGCACGCTTCTGTGAGAAACAAGCGTCTTTCTCCTGCTCTTTTTCTGGCTCTTAGGAAAAGTTTGAAATCCCATATTTTAAGTTATAGTTGAATGTTTTAATCTAATCTATATCTTTCCGTTAGATGTGATATTCGCCAGTGAGTTTTGAGTTTGAGATAAAGAAAAACAGAAAACTCATGTTTTATTTCTAAGGTTTTTTTGGAAAACCTTCCTTGAGACTTTTTGGGTTTTTGCACTCTATGTTGTTTATTAGCAAAGTTAACGAAATATACAACAAAAACCTTGGCATCGTAGCTGATTGAACCAGGATTTTGTATTATGGCATAGGGAGAGCAGCCCAATTTCAAAATTTGTCAATGTTCGTTGAATGTTTCTATACTCAGTTGCATATTTTTAGAGAAGGAAAGAAAGAAAAGAAAAGAAATGACTAATGTAAGTTTTGGGTTAATAGACTAAGAATGATATTCCTTTCCTTTTTTTTTCTGTTTTATATGTACATACATCAAAAAGAACTTGTTACACTCGTAAAAACATTGTTAAGATGCGGGTAGTTATTGGTTTCACACACGTTTGGTACAAGGATTTTTTTACTTATCTCTGTAATTAAATCGAGACTTTTTTTCAGATTTTGTTAGGTCTTACACAGTCTAGGCTGATAGACTTGAATTGAATCTGGTTGTTGACCTCGAAGGATCAGTCATACAAGATGATCAGTCGTGTCTTTATTACATAAAACATCTGCATACATAAAACAGTAAGAACCAAAAACATATCACGAAGCAAAGTATTAAAGAAAGAAATGACGCGTAGATATTGATCAGCAAGATATTTAATTCAAAAAGACCAGAAAAAACAGTTAACAAGTAAATTATGGAGTAAAACAACAACAAATGATCGATTTGATTAATAAGTAAACTCCTCGGTATAGACGTTTTGAGAAAAACCAATTTCTTGCAACCATGTCAGAACTACTTTCATAAATGTCGCTGGACCACACACATAGACATCTAAGTTTTTATTTTCTTGAAGTATCTTCTCCACATCTTCTTTTAATAGGCGTCCTTGATTTTTTCTGGATATAAATATTTTTACGCTGGCAAATTTATCCTTGTCAATGCAGTCTAACAATCCCTCATCTCCCTCTCGGAGTGAAAATAACAGATGATTCTTCTTCTGATTGTCAAAATCTTTTTGCATAGCCACGACAGGAGTAATTCCAATCCCTCCGGCGATAAACAATGAATCATTACCTTTATATATGAAATCACCACCGATACCCTTTAATGGCACCCGAAGACTAGAGCAAGTATGTAAATATTCACTCACTTTTCCTCCATCAATTTTACGAACAGTGATATCAAAACTCTTTCCAGAAGATGAGGAAGAAATAGTCCACGAACGGGTGTAATCGTCATTGAGTGATTTTGGTGATGCATCATTCATATGTTGATATTTCGTAGTAAATTCTTGTGAAAAATCTAGAATGGCAAATTGCCCGTTTTTAATACTTATCGATCCGGAAGTCGTAAATCTAAATGTCGAGATTGTTGGAGTAATTTTCTTGATGGATGAGAGGGTTGCAATAATGGATGGCGTTTGCTGAATTTTTCGAGCGGATAATTCGTGCGCGAGATAGGCGAGGGCAGGGTTGTAAGGTGAGTATTCGATGTCTTTTGATCTTAGTGTTAGGCCATCTTTTACATATACCCAGCCGGTTACTTTAATCTCTGTGATTATATTATACGAGGCGGACAGGACTGCTTGTGCTTCTTCCGAAAAGAGATTCTTTGCGGTACCTGTCAGCCAAAGAACATTTCCTGTGCCAAAGTCGACAATGCAAAGTCCAGCTACTGGATCTGTTTCAATGTTGCCGAGGGATTGGTAGAATCTGTTGCCGGAATAATCTGGAAGGTATACGGTAGAGCGATCTAACGAAACTCGCAGAAAGCCAGGTGGGCCGCCGCGGTGATTGACACCCATGTGAGAGCTGGTTGAGCTGGTGTGCTTTGTTGCGATGAAGACTGTTGATGCACCCCATATGGTCGATAAACAGTCTTCAGGAAGAATGCCAGAGTCTAGTTTGGAAGTGGAGACGGGTGATGCGACGTGATGGGTTAATTCGCGAATGGTAATGTATTTTGGACAGTTGCCTACAGATTCCTCTGTATCGATGAGAATATTTAGCACATCATCTTTTTCTTCATTACATTCAAAACATTGATTTGATACACGTCCAAGCACCTTGTTCCGTCGACGATTGGAAAAATCAATACCGAGACCGGCGACCATTCGTGTACCATTGATTTTTTCTCCAGACTGCATGTTGTGAATCAATGGATCAGACGGGATGGGTGTTGTGTGGATAGCAAGATGGTTGCGGGATAAAACATGACAAAAGCCAGGTTTGCCAGTGACGATTGTAGCCCAAGGTCTACCCTGCTCATCCAACGACGAGAGGATAAAATATGAAAGATTGGTAAAGAATAGTTGATGTTGAGCTGGCATTTGAGATCGGATATTGCCGTCTGTTACTCCTACTGGAACTTGCAGGCGTTTTCGAAGCGATTTTTCGCCGTCGTGAGGTTTGCTAATGAACATTGTCTGAACAGATAACTGTGGGTGATTGTTAAATTGTATTGTGACGTCCGTGACGATAATGTAGTCAATATAAGAATCAGTACGTTTAGCAGCAGTAGTCACGCATATGTTTATAGGGTTAACATCGTACGATAAAATTCAAGAACTTCTATTTTTTTGTGGTAGATTACACTTATTTGCTATGATGAATAATAAAAATGTTTGTTCACATGTATGTTATCAGTTAAGATAGAGAAAAGTATGAAACAATACAAATACATGCATGATATTTCATTAGAACGGCGACATATAGCGATTTGCTTTTCGTCTTTTCTTTTTTCTTTTCTATTTTGTGTTCTAATTCACGTTATATAGTGTGTACGCTGGTTAAAATATGCTTTCATTGTCGTTTTTGTTTTCTCTTTCATTCGATCACAGGTCAGCATGTAAACTATAACGAAGAAATATATTATGACGTGAACGTCGCAAGATACTCACATATATAGTCTACAGAAGTATAAAAACATAGGCGATAACACATGTTTTGACGTTAATAAGAAAACAAAATACAAAAAAAGAAACCGTTATTTGTCGCAGTTCTGTTGACTATTATCGACGATAATAGGTCGATAATAGTCAACAGAAAAGGAAAGAAAGAAAAGGAATAACTAAGTTTTTGGTTAATAGACTAAGAATGGTATTCTTTTTGTTTTTTCTGTTCTATATGTGCATATGTCAAATAGAACGAAAAAAGAAAAGAAAAGAAACTCTCTATTTCTCGCAGTTCGACTATTTTTCAAAGCTCTATTGTTCTTCTCATTTTGTATTATAAGAAAAAATGCATGTTTCTATCATGTTAAAAAGCATGTGTCTATGACGACGCAAAATTCCATCCTACTTTTATCAAAACATAAAAAGGGTTCAATCTAAACCTAATTATGTTAACAATATTCGTCTACGCCATTATTATTGCTCTTGTGATACTCGGCCTTGTCGTTTACTTCAGTCTGATTCACAAAGAAAAGCAAGTTTACAATATCTTAAAATCTCAAAATATACCAGGCGAACCATTCGTTCCTATCATTGGCCAATTACCTAAAATGCGTGAATATTCTAAAGCTGATAAGAGCATGGAGTATCACGTTGATTTGCAATCGAAATACGGCAGTGTTTATCTCGTCTCATTTGGTCCTGTCATACGTCTCGTAATTATTCAACCGAATCTAATAGCTGATGTTCTCAAAAAATACACAAAATTCTACGTAAAACCTCCTCTATTTCGTACCGTATTCATGTCAATAATGGGTGAACACAATCTGCTTGTCATTGAAGGTGACGCTCACGATCGCGCGCGAAAAATGTTGAATCCCGCTTTTCATTTCATCAATTTACAATCGATGGTATCGATTATGATTAAGCAGACAGCGTTAGCTGTCGATAAATGGGGCAAAACAGCAAACACTGTTGATCTCCAAAAAGAACTTAACTCTCTCACTCTGTCAATAATAGCATCTTCGGCGTTCGGTCAAGCATTTGAAACAAATGCCAAAGCAAAAGATGTAATTTTGAATTCTGCAGTTAGTGTTCTCGATGCTATATACTATCGATCGGCTGACGTGCCGATTAATCAAATGCCATTTCTGAATAAACTACCGTTATTTAAAAAGCAAGTGATTGATCAAGGCTCAAAACGAATAGCGGAAATTGTTCAACAAATGGTGAATGAGCGAAGAATGGGCACAAATCAGAGTTTGTGTAATGGAAATGATTTGTTAGATTTACTATTAACCGCTCGAGATCAGGACGGAAAAGGATTTAATGAGCAAGAGATTAAAGACGAAGCAATGGCATTTGTCTTAGCTGGTCACGAGACAACGGGAAATCTGATGGTTTGGTGCATGTATATTCTCATGACTCATTCAGACGTTTATCAAGACTGTTGCGATGAAGTTGACCGAGTTTTGAAAGATCAACCGCTAAATAATGCACAGTTGAACGAGCTTCATATTATCGAAGCTGTTTTGCAAGAGACACTGCGGCTTTATCCACCAGCACCTTTCATTGTTCGTCAGTGCATTTATGAGCACTCCATAGGATCTGGAGAAAATCAGATTCGTCTTCCAGTGGGAGCAACAGTGCTCTTGAACACTTATGCTCTTCATCGCTCAGCACAATACTGGCGCGATCCCCTGTCATTCGACTATAAACGATGGATGAGAAATGTGGACGGTGTGAAGCCAAAACTCTCTCATCCGTTTTGCTATTTACCCTTCTCAGCAGGAAATCGGAACTGCATCGGACAAAATTTTGCCATGTTAGAAGCGAAAGTCATATTGGCCATGTTAGTCCAACGTCTACATTTTGAAATTGTTCCAGGACAGAAAATAGTACCGATATTGCGGATTACAATGAAAACAAAGTATGGTCTACAGGCGAAAATTACTAGGCGATTTTAGATATATGTGACATTTATAAAGTCCTTACCATAAATCAATTAACGATTGTTTTCGAACTTATAGTTGCAAAATTTTATTTTTTCCTTCGGACTGAAAAACCAAAATTCTTTAAAATCATTCGATGCAAAGTTCTTTGTTATTATTGGATTAATCGCCTTAATTTATGCGACTGTCGTTTATTCTATTAGCAATTTTGCCGAGTAATAAAAATAATAATAGTAACAAACAAAGTAATACGACAAATGACTTCTTTAACTGTTTACAAATATTTTACTTTACTCTGATCTTGTAACGCGCGAGTATGAATATCTCATACTCTTAGCATTAATTAAGTATTTTATACTATACATCTGAAATAAAAAAAAATTTTCGACTAAATATTAGATATTGGTCCTATCAAATATCTCTTTCGTTCAATTTCAATTTTTTTTTGTATTTTTCAACTCAAAGAGCTTTTATGGTGGGAAAAATTTCCCTTGCATGTATTGAAATTGATATTTTGTAAGGCGCCGCTAATTCAAAGTTACGGCACTACCTTATTTTCTCAATATTTACACATGGTTGGATAGAGGAGACCGAACTAAATTCGAAAATCACCTTTAAAACCTTTCCCTCATGGTCAAATAGTTTTAGAAAAAAGTTTGGAAAACAATGATTCTCTAGAAAACCTGGTTTTCCAAGGACCATCAGACAAATTAATGAAGATCCTGAAAGTGTGTCATTTCCATATCACGAAATATGTTCTAGAAATTTTTAAATAATGGGACTTTGGAGAGCAAATATCTCTCTGAATAAAGAGGTCGAAATATACTTTTTCATATCTATCAGTATTGGGGTGAAAGATGTTTACTAGACACCCCGCGACCACTACTGAGATCAGTTAATACTGATTTACGGCATTTCATCTAGAAGTGATTTCGGCAGAAGCCAAATAAAGAGTCCCACCACGTCTTATTATGAATGAAAATGTTTCCTCTGCAAAACTGAGTCAGTTAAAAGCTCTGATCATTTCCAGATTGGCCCGATCTGATTGAGAAAAAGCAAGGAAATCACAGCGGCAAATTTGGTCCTTTCACTCACGTAAAATTACCGTGTAAATGATACAAAATCCGCGTGCTTTTTCTGAAAGATGAGTTCTACATAAATAAAATATTAGCGACATCAGTTCCTTCATTCAAAATGAGGTAAAACGGGATAGAAAAATATTTAGTTATTTAAAATAAAGGAAAAATATTGAACGAACCAATATTTAAATAAGGGGGAAAATATTTAATCGATTTTTACTATTAGTCGCTTAATATTTTTCTTTTTAACATTAGTCTATAGACTCAGGCAAAAATTGGGTTATTTCACCTAATATAGGTTTTTACTAGATTTTTGCAGGTGTTTCGAAAAACAAATATTTCCACGAGACTCAGCGTGATCGATTACCAATGTTTCCATTTATTTTCGGAATTGTCACATCTAAAGAAATATTGATTCTGGGACTCTCAGGAAATCCTATGCCACGTCTGAACCGGAAAACATTAAGGGTTTGCTTAGTTTCCATTTCGATTTAAATCAATTTATTTAAAAAGACTACAAAAAGCACAACGTTGCAAATGGCAAAGACTACAAAGAGTACAACGTACTCACTTCAGTACTATTACAGTATCAATTAGGTAGACAATATAAGTATGCTACGTGGAGAAAGAGAGGGAAGTGACAATAAGAAAGGCAATAAAGGCAAACAACAACTGATAGTTCTCATTTTACAGAGGACACTTTGGACTATCTATATAGGAAGAAAGATCGACCTATTTCTATGTCAGTTCTCAGAGATCCAAATTGATTTTCCAAAGATCTGCTCAAAATTCGGTCTTTGAATCTTTTTCAAAAGTCATTTTTGCTTGTGGAAAGATGCATACAGGTCTTGGCTATCGAATAATAAAAACCATTAGTCTCTGTCTATCTTCTATCGAGGGTTACTTAAAAAGCAACCGCCTGCCATGTATTTTGGAACGGACAGTAGTTAATTTAATAATATAAAACAAAATATTTTACGTAGGAAATTATAATTTTCAATATTGGGATTTGCTGATTTCATTTCATTCAATGTAAAATTATTTGAAATAGCAATATTGTACAATGTCTCACCCTCTTTCACGATTTTTTCAAAGATTTTGAAATGTCTACATGAACATTTTTTAATAATTTTTTCAACAAAACATATTAGACTTTATTCTGTTAGTAAAATAAAGAAAAAGATGCGATTAGTTTAATAATAAACAAAGATTATTTCTAAATCAAAATAGAACACTACGATCAAAAATGGAATTCAAATGGTATTTTTTCATTATTACAACCTTCTTTAACCAGTAAAACATGATCAGTTTTGGCATCAGACAGCATTGTTATACTAGAAAACCATGTCTTTCTAATCCAGCTCGATTACTAACATAATCTGACTGATAATTAGGCTCATATCTAAAAGTTTGTATAGCATGACGGTTCAATAATGACACTCTTCGAGCACTTTCATTTGCAAAACAGCACTGATAATATTTTAGAGTTAAATGTGTTGCAGTTTCCACCGGCAATTTTCCATCAAAATCATTTGGAAATATTAATTCACCCGACTTTTTTGGAGATTTTCTATCTGTGTTTGATATCCATCGTACATTTAAAATGCTCTTATATCTTGGTATTATCTCATTTGAGAAATTTGGTACTAATAATAGTAAATCAAGAAATGTATAGCCATCAGGCAAAACATCTATTGCTGGTTGATCACCACCAATCATAACCAATCTTCCATCTTTTCCTCTACGTATAAAATTATTTAAATTTTTCCATCTTTCATTAATAAATGTTGTAATTCCATTCATACCACATGCATCTTTAACATCAGCTTCTAAAAATGCTTGAAACAAATCTAATTCAATTTGACTATGAGTTACTTGATCATTTTGTTGAACTAAATTGTTAAAATATTTGTAAAAATTTTGAAATGTTATCGTCGCTGTACCATTATTAATTACTAAAAATATTTCATTTATTTGTCTTTCATTTAATGTTTTTAAACCTAAATTATAAATAAATGATTTAAATTCATCGAAACACAGCTGCCCATCATGATTTTCATCATATATATAAAATATTTCAAGAAGTGATTGTTTCATATCGGACAAGACTTTTTCGTTCACAGTTTTTGGTATAAATCTCTGATCATCTGTTGATGCTGTTGTTAAATGATGATGATCATGATTATCCGAATGTGTATCATGTGAGAGTGGAAAAGTTCTAACATTTGCACTAATTAACTTTTGAACAACTAAAAGAAAAAAATAACTGAAAATGTATTTGAATATTATATTATTTTTAAACAAATGGTCAGAGCTCTTCTAAAACTGTCATTGGAGAATAATTTAATAAAATGAACTAATTTTTCAAATGTAAATCTATTTTAACTCTGTCGTGCCCATACGAAACCGTTATCGGCATGAAAGTTCTCTTTCTTATTTTTAAATGTCTCACAGAATAATGAATTCTGCTAAATTTTTAATATTTAGTGAATTCATATTTTGTTATGCAATATGTTAGGCGAAAAATACACACAGATCAATTAATGAAATAAAAAGGGTTAGAAAATTAAATCATTTATGGACTTTTTACATGACAATTTTGGAAATGTTGAGTTTTATTTACAAAGAGGTAAATATTACAATTCTCACATTTGATTTTAGTCATTTAGCCACATTTGAAACTGGCCATATCCTTATTTCTCAAGTTCTATTGTGAAATGGGCTGATCCATCATATGGAATCGCACGCATCAGGAATGGATAAGAAGCTCGATAGTTTTGTTAAGTCGACTGAGTGAAACTGAGGAGAATTATTGCTTTTCAGTCCGAGCGTTGCCTAACAAACATGCTCTTTCTTTCTAAACTCTTTTTTTTGCGTTCAAGTAAGCCACTCGTTCTTGGTCAACTTTGTTCACAGAGATTTGATGAAAAGATCATATGAGAGCTGGAGGAAAGTGGATCGCAGAAGACACCTCTCAAGTTTGTTTTTAGATATTTTCTTTAGTTATCCTACAGTTAGTGTCACAAAATAATGAAATTTTTTTAGAACTCTATCGTTTTTTGTATGAGATAATTAAGGGTACCCCTCCCCTCATTTTGGGCTTTCCGTAGAAATGCTATGAAATAAAAACTAAAACTCTCTAAGGCTTCATATATTCAAAACTGATTGGAAACTCAATGGAGCACGTTTTGTTTTATGTTTTTAACTATTGTCGTTCATCAGTTTTCCAGAAAACTCTATTTTTCACTGAACAGCATTACGACTCCCCTTAAATTTCATCCTATCGAGTTAACAATTTTACCAGAGGTAATCAGGGTCATAGCGCAGAGGAATAATTTTGGAAGTTTATTTTAGACCTTTCTTTACCGAGTTATAGGAAAAATACCGAAAACTTTCAAAAATCAAGTTTTTAAATTTTAGAAACCCTATAAGTCGGTAAAGAAAGGTCTAAAGTAAACTTTGAAAATTATACCCCTGTGCTATGACCTTGATTACTCCTGGTAAAATTGTTAACTCGATCGGACGAAATTTAAGGAGGGTCGTAATGTGATACAATGAAGCCCGGTAGCAAAAAAATAGCTCCTTTTTTCAGGGCATATGCCACGATGTTTATATCCCCACGAAAACTCATTGGAAAATTCTGGAAACCTCTCATTGTGCAGAAAACACTTTGTGCTGTCAGATTATGTGTAAAAAGCATTTTGAATGTACAGAAAAGCTTATAAAATTAAAACATTAAATTTTTTTAGGCGTTGAAAAACTTTAAAACTGCATAACTTTTAGAAGAAAGGTCGTAGAGTGCTGGCAGTGATCTCATTTTGTAGCCCACACTTTCCTCTACATTCGGCTATGCTGAGCTAAAAAACTGAAATTTTTTCAAAAAAGAAGAGGTTACCCTTAATCGTCACGTGATTCACCTCAAAGGGAACATGTGCTATGGTGGTGGATATGATTCAAGCTATATTAAAGTAGAATATATGGCACGATAATGAACCAACTGATATAGCAGTGTACATTCTGCTTGCTTGTCAAACTGTTATGAGTTTCTGGATCTTCTAATTTTGTCTGTTTCCGTTTCACTCAGTCGACTTTCCAATCTTTTCGCAGGACAATTGGTTCCTAGTTTCTTTTCTGTGAGGGGATGAGGAGTTTTGAAGGTAACTGATAATCGGCTAACTATTTCCAATTTGATATTTCACACCGCATTGTGTGAAATGTCATCGGCTTTAATTTGGTATATGATTCATGTCAATACGTCAAGTCATTTCGGCTTTATTAGCCTTTTGTCGCGAATATAAATATAAACAACTGGACATGAAAAGGTTTTAATTTGATAGGAACGATGCTTAAAAACTAGCCAAAGTATCGGAGAAATTTCTATCCTACTTTTAGAGAAACTAAAGATGTGTATAAATTATTTATCCGTGTAATTACAAAATAATTTTGTCTCAATGTTTTATTTTTAAGTTTTTTTGCACAATGACTTGAAGTCAAAAGGACGTTTTCTTGTTGCTCAATTTTTATCGTTGAAAAGACGTACTCTTTAAAGAAGAGTGGAATAAAATCTTTTAGATTAGAGGATAACTTTTTTCATTAAAAAATAGTTAATAAATTAAAGACGTCGTTCCATACCTGGAAGTTTTATTTTTTGTCCTATACGTAGGAAATTGTAATTTTCAATATCAGGATTTGCTGCTTTCATTTCATCCAATGTAAAATTATTTGAAATAGCAATATTGTGTAATGTGTCACCCTCTTCTACGGTATAGGATATTGGTAGTTGCGTCACAAAATTTCGTGCTTCATTTGCAGCAGATACACTGGAAAGAGAAATAAGAATCACTTATAACCAATAAACGATGTTTACTTTTGAATTTCATCCGATCGTGATTGAATTACTTTTAACATTCTAAGTATTACATTATTTGGCTTTAAATCAAAATTAATAAATTCAACATTTGTTACCGGAGAATTTTTGCACAGTCTAAACCATTCCATAATACTCTCACGTTCATATGTATAACCATCGGATGCTAAAACTGTGCGAGAAAAATAGATAGAACTTTTTAGGATACACAAAGCTCTTGAACGATCGTACCGGGATTTCGTAAAATTTGTTTTGTTATTGGATCTGTGATTGCATTTAATAAATCTCTATCGGTCATTTGTCTTATATAATCATATGAAATAGCATTTTTATTTGACGAACTATTATTCTCGACACTGAAGGTTGTTAAAGAATTGTCGTTTGTATTTAATAATACATCACCAGCTAAATTACGTACAACTGTCACATCTGTTGTTGAATTTGATCGACAAACAGATATGTTTCTTGCCAAACGTGATGATAGTATTGTTGCTATGAGTAAACTATCCAGATATTCACCAAATTCTTTGTGTGTCATATCGAATGGCAATATCTGCTACCGTCTCATTATTACCTACAACTAAATTTAAATTAAAGTGATATTTTTCATGTAGATGTTCAAATTCTTGAAATGCTCCACTGTAAGCCAAATGATGAAGTAAATAAAATTTTCTATACGGAGGTTTTTCATTTAATATTTTTGGCCTCTCTTGAATTACTTCTTCACATTTTATCCAATTTGCATCTTTTGCAAAATTTAACATTTCATCCATTTTAATTAAACTGTTTATTCTTTCATACATTGGAGTTGTTTTATCCTTCAATGATGCAATGTCCAAAACTGTCTTTCCAATTCCATATTCACAAGCCATTGGTCTTGTTGGTGTTAGAAGATAAAACTTATAATTGTTTTCTTGCAATGATAATAAACAATTTAGTTGATTTACATTTCCGTATCGCACAATTTGGTGTAAAATCGACCAAGTATGATCTTTGGGAATGAGTGTTAGCCATTCGGGATGAATCAACACAGCTATCAAAATCGAAAATCAGCATTGTATGTTGTAATAAGATGTCGCGATAATTCAAAGTTCGGACACTTCGTTTTTCTTCGTCGTCTTTTTACACATGGTTGGATAGAACTCGTCAAGTTGATTAAGAAAAGGTAGTTTAATATTTTAAAAAATACTTTTGTGCGAAAAAAATTCCAAATTCAGATATAGACCAAAAACTAAAATAGCGATATGAAAAACATGTCAAACTTTATCTCAATGTTTTTGAACTTTTAAAACTAATTTTTTCGGATGCAGAATACAATGCTGAATTTACAAACGTTGGTAAGGCATCTTTAGAAAAAACATTTTCGATCGAATTTTTGAGCGAGAATTGGACCTCTAAAACGACCCTAATCTGTAAACCTATCTAGGCTTTTTAGTTTAGAGATGAAGCTGATCTTTTTATGCCATTGGTATCAGCGCTCAATATGCACTGCTTTTTGTAGCGACTCTTACCCATTGAAATACCCAGGTCAAAGATTCACGACCGTATACTATAGTATTTCGTCGTATTTTTACGTAAACTCGGCCAACATATTACGTCCAGCGTAAACGACGTCGTTTACGTTAAAATACGACAAAATACGACGGGCTTAACGGCTGACGCCATACTATAGTACACTATATGATGTAATACTATAGTACACGTCACATTATGACAGCGTAATTTGACTGATACGACCGTTTACGACATCGTCAAATCCAATGAAACTGGATTTTGTTTTTTGACTTTGTCTTATGTTCCCGACTCTTAATTACTTTTTCATTAGATGCGTCGTTAGCTGCTGCTCTACAAAAACATAAGAAACATATTTTGTAGACCTCAAAAATGAAAAATTAGTGCAAATACTGTGAAACTTCAATCCTTATTACTTTGTAATCCAAAAGACACTTTTGTTAATTTGAGTCCTCATGATAAAACAAAGAATAGTGCTGTTCTGTAACTCTCTAAAAGTTCTATCAACTGACTATATTTAAAATTCTTTATAATCACTAACAATTGAGGGAGAATCTGCTTTCTTTTGTTGATGTGGCTAAAAATCATCATTTTTAAGCTGTAGTTGTAGAAATGAAAATTTCTACGACTCCTCCAAAATCAAACAGTGTGAGCTCGCGTTTTTGGCTTTTTGAAGAGCTACAACAAGTGAGCGATGATCGTAAAGAAATCGTTTCAGTCAAATATATCCAGTGAAATAACGGGTGGCGCAAAAAGAAATATAGTCTCAGTATTTTTAGTTTATTTTCTCTTCCTTACAATTAATTGAGCAAATTTTTCTCATCTCATTTTCGGTTGGAAGAGAGAAGCGTTCTTAACGAATTACCGAAGAGGTTGAACAGTTATGTAACTGGTGACCAGTTATCAGGTACATTTACGGCATTTAAGAATTGCTCATATTTTTGTCATAATTAACTTTAACTTTTTTTGTTATCTCATCTAACCATGAACAATCGATATCAAATTCATCTGTCCCTATTACGATTACTGGTTCGAGTATCGTTCGTGATTTGGAACCAGGTAAACTATTTGTGGGCGATAAACATTTTGATATAACTCACGTGTGTTCCCTTTCATGCCACGCGACAGAATTTGTTTTGCGTGAAAATATTGATTTCAAGCGAATCGACCGGAAACAGGAAATTATTTGGGTCTTAACTTTGCATAATAATAAAGAAGTATTTTTCAAATCTTACTCATCCGATAATATAGACTAATCATCGGCCTTCAAAATAAAAAAAGTTAATTACTCAATTAATTATAAGAAAGTGGAGAAAAACTGAAAATACCGAGACTATAATTCCTTTGCACCATTTTGGACAGCGCTTATTTACATCATCTTCTATATTAATAAGAACTTGTCGGCTTAATGCGCGTGACGGAATTGCATGTTTTAGCCTTCTCTTTAGTGCTCTACAAACTTGAAAAATGCTCTAAAGTGACACATATTGAGAAAAAAAGTCTAGTATAAAAGTTGTAGAGCATGAAGAGAGCTGTCGAATCATCTCTTTACTTTCACCTAAAAATGCTTAAATGAAAATAAACAAGCGAAATGGCTCCGTGGCGGAATTACATCATATTTTTCCTTCTTTGCGGTGGGTTTTATCGTTATATTTCTACTGGTAAGAAGACTTCTGTAAATTCGATTTGCACGGAGCTTTATGCAGGCGAGTGCCCTCCATCAAGCTAAGCAAAAAAAGAACAGTGGAAGAAATGTTTTTGATTTTCGTACAATTGCTCGAAAAAAAGTATCATTTCGAATTCGGCAAAAGCCAGCAAAAACTTGTTTAGTGTTTTAAATGCATGTTTTGAGTTTGTTTTGACAAAATCAATAGTGCATTTTATAAAAAATTTAATTCTTTATCTAATGATGTACTTTTACTTTCACCTTTTCTGAAATTTTTTAAAAACCTAAAAAGGTTGTAAAAAAATTGAAATAAAGAACTTCTAAATTTTAAATTTGAATTTTCGAGTTTCGTTCGTTTTAAAGTTGATATTCGTAATCAGTGCAAAAATTTGCGTCTAATGTAGTAGTAGTAATGTAAATAATAATGTGTTTTTAAGGCTGGTTTGAGAGAAAAAATATCGCTTAATCCACCGCAGTTGAGGGCGACAGTTACGCGTTTCAGCCGTTTGTTTCTTTTTGGTTTTCATATCGCCGTATTTTTATATTCTCATTTTGTCCTTCTAACTTGAAAAAAGCGAGTTGTACTGATAGTGTACTGATTGGATCACTGCCATTTGATGAAATTCAAAAAAGAAACAATACTGTGCAATTCTGTGCTTTTGTTGCTCGATATGAAAAAGAGTGTTCATGTTCGAATACTAAAACCAAGCATAACCTTTGATAAACCAAACACAATAATATTTAGAAACCAAGAGAAGAAAAGTATAAAGTTAATTTTTTGCAAGCTCTTATAACATTACATAAATATTGATAACTGTTTCTCATGAATATTTAAAGGAGAAATTATTTTTTCTTTTCTTATGTCGAAGTACAAGAACAGTATAATTGTACAATGTCGTTTCTTTTTTGAATTTCATCAAATGGCAGTGATTCAACAAGCACACTGTCAGTACTACCTGCTTTTTTCAAGTTAGAAGGACAAATGAGAATAAAATACTACGGTATAAAAACCAAACAAAAACGTTTTTCTAAAGATGTGTCACCAACGTTTATAGATGCAATTTTTCATTCTGAATCCGAAATAACTAGTTTTAGATGTTCAAAAACATCGAGATAAAGTTTGACGTCTTTTTCAAACCGTCCTTTCGATATTTGGTTCACCGCCGAACTGAAATTTTTTTCACACAAAAGCATATTTTAGAATATTAAAAACTACCTTTTCTTAATCAACTCGACGAGTTCTATCCCACCATGTATAAAAAGACGACGAAGAAAAGCGAAGTGCTCGAACTTTGAATTACCACAGCATCTTACATTTCATACAAATACAAGGATCTACACATTTTTTGAAATCAGTACTTAAATAAGCAACACTTGAGAATTTTTTATTACCTTGATAAACTTCTTGAAAATCGCGATTATCCTTTGCACATGTGTGGGCAACAAGATGCGCAGAATCCGTTTGTTGTGCTTGACTAGACATTTCGCAGATAAAATGATCTAAAATAGATAACGATATGGTAAGTTTTAAAATCAAATGGATTTATGAGCTCATTAACGTTTCTGTATATCAGTTCTCGCTTACTAATAGAGAGAACGCTATCATGTCTGAGAATGGCTCATATTAAAGGAGAAATTATTTTTTCTTTTCTTATGTCGAAGTACAAGAACAGTATAATACCATACAATGAATAATACACATACAATAATACAGTACAATGTCGTTTCTTTTTTGAATTTCATCAAATGGCAGTGATTCAACAAGCACACTGTCAGTATTACCTACTTTTTTCAAGTTAGAAGGACAAATGAAAATAAAATACAGCGGTATAAAATCCAAACAAAAGCGTTTTTCCTAAAGCTGTATTCTAAAAGCTTGCATTGGGTTTTGAAAAGGATTTTAGCGTTGGGTCACGGAGTTACGAAAAAAAAACCTTTTTTAAGAGTGCTGCTAAAAGTCTGATTTGCTGCGAAAGTAGTCCTCCAAACGAAACATTCCTTGAGCCAATCCTGTAGAGCAACTCACGCGCTTACTAATGGTAAAAAAATGTTTCACCTGGGCTATTAGATTTGCCTGAAAAATACAAAATATAAGCGCCACAGCGTTATGCTTTTCGTCACGGCGTTACGTACTTTTTTGTTAAGCATATATGAGGCACTTAACACGATGGTAAAGTTTTGATTTTCACAACTTCCTGTGTTCTTTGTATATTTGATCGATCTACGCAAGAATCAAGTTGTTGTAACAAATAAAAGCTCAAAAACTGGACAGTAAGTCGGAAACTGTACAACTATGTACAATTTGTACATAGCAAGTAAACTCAAAAACAAATGCGCCATTTTGTAGACAATTCAATTCTCTTCAAAAACGTATTTTTAGAAATTTGTTTTAAAAGATGTTTTTGGTTAAAACATTAAAAATTCGGTTTCTGAAAAGTTCAAAACCAGATTTTTTGGACGAAAACTGAGCTTTTTCGAAAAACGAGTGTCAAACGGGTTCTTAGAATAAAAAACTGAATCTAATCATATGCACCTGGAAACGTCATATTCACACTAAACAAAACACTATCGTTTTTGCAAATAATGTCAGTTGTACAGTAATTTATAACAATACATAAAAGTCAAGATTCCCTTTGAGTCAATCGCTTCACGAGCAAGATTTTCTAGAGAACTCGAGGATCGTAGAGATAATAATGTTGTTGTTTATTATCGATGAATCTTGGACTTATGCAAGTGAAAAAAAACCCATAAATGGATTCTAAGTAGGCATGCATCAAGCTGAAGCGTGCTTGTAGCTCGACACAGAGCGTACATTTGTCAAGTTATTTGGAGTGGAGTGAGCTTATGCATAGAGCGTGATTGCGCTCTCATGTGATTGATTTCGCGCACACTTGAACCGTTTCTCACAAAGAAGTATTTTTGTTGATTTACATCAAATCTTGTTCAATTTTGTTGATTTTTATCGTTTCTTAGTAAATTTTAGTGACCTCTTTCGCGGATCTTGCAATCTGACGTACTGCAAACAAATTGTAGTGACGTCTACTGAGAAGAAAAGTGGATGAGTCAGAAATTTAAAATCCGTTTGAGTGGCTTTAAACCTCTTGGAAACTTGGTGCTATGTGTGTGGTAAAAGTTAGGAGTAAAACTGTAGGGATGAAAGACTGGGGTGAATGTGCAAGATGGAATGATCTATTTAATTTTAAAGCTTATTTTATCTTTACAACTATTTCCTTCACGTCTGGAAATCTATCATTTTTATGCCTTAGTTTTTCCCATAGTGGTAATTTAACTAGTGGAAAAAGTTGATTATCGCGGGGATCCGTAGTAGAAAATGGCGTACCAATTTGTCCTAATCATTAAATCTCGTTGTACCCGCTCACGAACGATTTGCAACTCATCATCACTAATTTACTGCAGTATTTCTTCAACATTGTCATCGATGAAAGATTAAATACAAAATACATTCAATCTTGTTAACTTAATAGCTTACTACAAAATGTTGATTTCTCGTGCGTGCAAAACTAGTTAAACCCGAATATAGTGGATAATTATTATCATGCATGCATATACTGAAACGAAACAATATTAAAGCAATTCTCCAAATTCCAAATATTAGAGTGATTTAACTTCGGTATCTTTCTGGTTAGAACGACGATAAAGATATTAGAAGCATGAATAACCGATAGATATGCTCTATCTTAACCAGAGTGTCAGTCAACATTTTTACTTCTGACATATTCCATTTTACAAAGATTCTTTTTTTCCAGACCAAGAACTATCTATTTTATGCTTTGACAAACACTACAAATTATGTTATTTATATTTGCATTATCACACATCAAAGCTAACAGCGATTGTTCAATAATACCAAAGATTAAATCGTTTCTCAATAGGCATCAATCACTGGTCAAACATATTGGGAAGATGAAACCAGCGGCGGAGCCAGAGAGATTAGGGCGGGCTCAGTCCCCTCTACGAACCTTTGAGCCTTTCAATTTATTCAATTCTCTACAAAAACGTATTTTTAGAAATTTGTTTTAAAAAATGTTTTTGGTTAAAACATTAAAAATTCGGTTTCTGAAAAGTTCAAAACCAGATTTTTTTGACGAAAAATGAACTTTTTTGAAAAACGAGTGTCAAACGGGTTCTTAGAATAAAAAACTGAATCTAATCACGTGCACCTGGAAGCAAAAAGGAATAAAGCATTTATAGAACGACATCGCAACGGAAGTTTTGGGAAGGTGTCTCACTCTCTCATACGAAATTTTGTTTTTGCGTTCTCCGAAAAAAAATTCTTGTCTCAATGTAGCACCCCTCAAAGTCTGACTGGTTGAGACAGGTCTGAGTGTGTGCATTAAGGTACAAGGAAAACCTCAACGGATCTAGTAAACCATATTGTTCTATTGAGGTTTTCCTTGTACCTTAATGCACACACTCAGGGCTGTCTCAATCAGTCAGACTTGGGAGGGTACCCCATTGAGACAATAATTTTTTTTCGAAGAACGTAAGAAAAAAAATATTTTCTGCTAGAAAGAATTGATTTATTTTTAGTTTTTGGGAGGGTGTTGCATCGTCTCCTCATCCCACCATCAGTAATGTCAGCCCTGCGCTTTAAACTTTATTTTCTTCATTTTTCATTTTGTCTATGGCTTCATCAACGTTAAAATCACAACGTTCACAACGTCAAAATAATTTTTGCAGCACTGCATCACATTCAAAGAATACACAGTGGTTAGTTTTTTTTTCACCCTCTCCATTTTTACATGCATGTCTCGACTATTTTGTTCTTAACTTCTAGTCGTGGGTATGAATTTTGTTTTTGTCAGACAGACAAGAAAGTGAAACAAAATAACAGTAAAGGAGAAACTATTCTCTCTCTTTTTTCTTTATTTTCTCCCTTTCAAGAGAAAAATCTATTTCTCTTTCCTTTGCAATTTTAATATAAGCTATAGCTATATATCATTACAATTTTAGTTGTTCCGGTTCCATATAAATAAAGTATTTTAATTCAGTTCACCGTAGCATGATTTCAAATATTGGAAAAGGCATCTTTCACCTCCTTCTAAACAATTTCAATGCGATGAAAGAAGTGTGTTTCTTTCAGAATAAAAGTCTGCAGGACTTTGCGCAGAAAGCCTAGAGTTGCGTATATTAAAGGATCCCGCGATGTTTCTTACCTTTACTTAGGATGTTTTCCACGCTAATCCTATATGGACTATGCAGGGTTCTGTCGATGCTGGAGAATAAAAATCCTGTGTAAAGGTAGGAAACATCGGATATTTTACCGGTATTATTTCAACCCACAGAGCTCCTACGGGATCCTGTGCGAATTATTTTTTTCCAGTGGGTTAGAGAGCCGGATAAGGTTTTTTGGTAACCCTATACTTTCTTGAATGATCGTAGCATGGCTCTTCGGCCAAAAACCGCCTCCAAACTGATAATGAATCAAGAATTCATTAATTTTGCCGCGGTTTTAAAATTCTTTATAAGGTAAAAAGTATCAAGAAATTAGTCAGAGAAAATCCAATTTTTTCTTGTATATTTTACTACATCCGCACGATATACTAGTTATAGCAAGAGCAACTGCACAGTCATAAAAAAACTCAAATGACCGGTTTCTAATTCTTTTTCAAGTGTGCCATAATAAATATGTGCAACAAACATGCAGTTATATACGACATCGCAACGGAAGTTTTGGGAAGGTGTCTCACTCTCTCATACGAAATT
>CAJNOQ010002876.1:0-22293 GCA_905250885.1 Didymodactylos carnosus | reverse complement strand
AAACGCTTAAAGGGTGCCATAAATTGTTGACTATGCCGAAAAAGTGGTCCAGCAGAATACTGAGGCTTTGAGGTTTTTCAGACGGTTTCTGGAAAACCTTAAATCAATGTCCAGCTGCAATTGACTTTTTTCTTCTTAGATTAGGCTTTATGAGCTGTCCTGGGCGTTTCCTGAAAATTTCGTTGAGTCAGCATGAGATTGGATCAAGATATAAGGATTTTAATTTTTGCTAGTAACAGGCGAAAAACCGGTTCTTCACAAAAATGCCTCTAGTGGAGTTACTTTCATTTCTACACAAAAACAAATGTTGCCACTATGCTCAACGTAGTCGATTACCTATATTCTATGGCATTTCGAGATTTCTAGAAATGTCTTCTCGGAGATAGACACGTGCTCGGGAAAAGCGGGCTCTGTCCGAACGACGATAGCTGGAGAGCCGGGACCCGCATAATTTTGTTGAGTAGCGTCCGAACTATCCATGCATGCTAAAAGATTACTAACATTGTATGTTAGTTTTCTAAGAACGGAGCTGATTTTCCAAAGATCCTCTTGGAAAACCGACTTTGAACTTTTTTTCAGATTGTTTTGCATGCCTATATGTAAAAAAGTGTAGCCAACACTTTTTTCGATCTGCGAAAACCGGAGATTGATATCTCTTTCTATGGCGGAGTTATTCAAAATTTAGTGAGGGACATTGCTTTTTGAAAACGATAATAGTTCAAAGTGTGCTCTATCGACTGACGGAAGAATTTTCGAAAAAGTATGTAGTTGGAAAAAGTATTAAGAAAAATGGCAAACGTCCTATCGAGCTGATCCGAATTACTTACATGTATTACTTTACATGAACCTTTCAATTAACAAAGCATAATATAATAGAACACATTTCAAACTCTTTCTCAGATCGATGACTGCATTGACCAGTTCTGTGAATTTATGGAGAGTACTCGCAAAAATAGCATCATCTCTAGCCGAAAAATGTTGGAAAATTAAAGGAGCCTGAAAGTAGGGATTCGATGGTAGTATCTAGTTGTCGACTCTACCCGATTTGCTTGATGCCGCCGGGAAACGGATTAATCTGCTCACCTAATTCATTCCCCAGGTACCTGTCTTCAAGTTGCTTTTATTTTCGGAAGTTTATCGACCGGAAGTAAACATCCTCTATTCATTTGGTTTGTAATCGATGAGAGTCCGTTATCAGAATTGAATTCAATCTAAGGCTCATTGTATCGTATCTACCATATAAGTCTGATATTCTGTTCCTTGTATCAAACTCCATCCTTTGTACTCAATTATATCCTAAATATCGGAAGTCCGCTTTTTATCCCCTTGATTATTGAATACCCTCACCCTCGACAGTCGCTTTTCATAATTTTAAAGACAGGACTTGATGTAGTCTGTATTAGATCTCTGTTATTTTTCGTGCGACTACGTATATAAACTACTTTTTGCATAAAATTCTAAGCATCTTTACTCTATTTCAGATTTATTGATTATATTGAAGAGTGACCCTTTGAATATTCATTTCAACTGGTAAGTCATCAATCACGAGCATTCGCATTATTTAATTACTTTCAGGTTCAAGTGAGTTTTCCTTTAACACCAACAGACACAGCACTGCCAAACTTTTCTCATACATCTTCACTTGAAGGTAATGGCACGCTTCCCAGTATATTTTTCGGGTTTTCTGGTATGGCGAGGGGAATTTTTGATCGGAGAATCAGAAAATATCAAAAGAACTCAAAAGTCCCTCAAAATCCCTGAAAATTCGAGTGAAGGGGATTTTTGAAAAAAGTCCGAGTCAGGAGTCGGGGAGAAGCAAAAATACCCCAAAAACTGAGAAAAATCTGCTAATAAATCACCCAAAAATCCCTGCGAAAGAAAAGAAAATCGATGAAAATTTGAGAGGGGGGGGAGTAGTTTCTAGTAGATTTTTGCTTTTTCCAGTAGATTTTTGGATATTTTTTGGTATCGCGAGGGGATTTTTGAGTGATTTTGGAACAAGTGAGTGAATTTTTGATCGGGGAATCAGAAAATATCAAATGAACTCAAAAATCCCCACTCGACGATGAAAAATCCCTGAAAATTCAAGTGAAGGGGATTTTTGAGTTCTTTTGATATTTTCTGATTCCCCGATCAAAGATCGCCTCACTTGTCCAAAATCACTCAAAAGTCGCTGTCACCATATCAAAAAATCCCAAAAATCTACTGGGAAAAGCAAAAATCCACTATCAACCGTTGTTGGATATATTCAACTTTTGAGTAAAGAGTTGCGTAAATTGTCAGAAAAGATTTCTCGATGGTTATCTTTGATGTTTCTAGGTGGAAGTGTAATTGTTTTAGTCAACAATTAGAATAATTCTGAAGGAACGATAACGACCGATCATCAGTTGAACAATAGATGAACAATATTGTATGGAATTAGAGTTGAATAAATGTAATTATGAAAGTGAATTCTGTTGCACAAATGGTATGTGTATTGACAATAGTTTTTCATTTGATCAAATGTACGACTGTATGGATAGAAGTGATGAACAGAATAGTTTTGTGCGAAAGTATCAGCAGGAATACACTTTTTGTCATACAAATCCATCGATTGTTTTTGAAGAATATAATTGTGCATATATGAAATATCCATGTGGGGATGGTGATTCAATTTCTCGGGTTGATGAAGATGATTATATGAACTATGAAACATGCTTGAATGGACGTGATATTTTTCATGAGAAAAGCTTATTCGATACTAGATATGCAGAAGAGGACAATAATAATAGTACTATTTTATGTCGCAAATGTCTGATATGTTCAATACATGAACTAGATGATTATTATGAATATTATAATTTGTCTTCGATTATTTGTCAAGATTTATTGTTAAATGATATAGAGTACGATGAAGTTGAATCTTGTAATGATATAGTATGTAACCATTATTTTGCATGACATCCTACACCTGTTATGTATCCATCTGTTCGTTTTCTCTATACATTTCCTAGTAAGGATGACATACCTACTTTCATATGTTACGATAATACTAAATGTCAATTATATTCAACGACAAAAATTGTCAATGGTTTTTCATGTCGTCATCGAAGTGAATTTTCTTTACATGTTATAGGATACAAATATTTTTGGTTAGATATACAAGTAATCTTTCCCGTTGCGCCATTTCAAATGTTAATAGAAATTGTTCAAATTTATTTCATTGTAAAAATTCTAATCTTTGTATATCAAAATATCGTTTAAAAGATGATATTAATGATTGTCTAGTTTCTTCTAGTAACTTATTCTCTTCAGATGAATTAGTTCCTAATGACGAAGTGTGTAAATTAAATTTAACAAACCGTTTTAAATGTTTAACTACAGATGATTGTATATTACGCAAGTATTTTATTGAAGGAAGAAATTGTCAAGATAAATCAAATGTTATTGTACCATTGACATGTACAAATAAAGATGATTTAGGTTGCCATGTTATTCGAGGTTTGAACGTTTCTGTTGAATATTTTCTTTTCCAAGAAATATGTAAAGGTTTTACTAATCCAAATTTGATTGATGGTGATGAAACAGATGAAACAAACTGTCAAGAATGGGAAAAAAATTGTAATTTAAAATATACAAAATGTGATGGAAGAGTAAATTGTCTAGATGGAAGAGATGAATTAGAATGCAGTCGGAAAGATTCACATGAATGTGAGCCAGGAAAAATCAATTATGTACCGATTAATAGACCATTATCCGAAGACAAATGTTTATCTATAGAACGAATTAATGATGAAACAATTGATTGTTATGGTGGCGTGGATGAAGATATTGATTATTGTTCGAAAACTTACCCAAGCGATTTAAGTAGAAGATTTCGTTGTATAAATAGTTCCGAATGTATTAAAATTGAAAATGTTTGCGATGATCTTAAAGACTGCCCACAGGATGATGATGAAATTATTTGTTCTAGCCGATCACGATTCACATGTAATGAAGGATTATTCGTTTGTTCACCCCGATGTATGACAAAAGATGTTCGATGTAATAATATTCAAGATTGTAATGCTGAATTTTATGATGGTGCTGATGATGAAAGATTTTGTGAATTAATTCCAAAACAAATTTCATATAAATTATTTACATTTAATGAATATAATCAATATCCACCCACTGGTATTCTACAATTTGAATAAGATGATCAATTGTCATCATTAATGTCTTCTACACAATTCACATTTCCTAGATTTGATAGACAAAATGTGATCGAAGAACAGTCAGTCAATTATTTGTATTATTGTAATCGCGATATATTCCTTCTATCTATCGATGGTCAACATCAATGTTTATACCCACCAAGTTATACAGGTGATCAATGTCAATATCAAACTGAACGCATTACAGTCTATTTACAAATTCAAACACTATCGTGGACTGAGCGTCACATTGTTTACAAACTCCGAATTCGTATTCAAACACAAAGAAATTTATTTTATGATTATATTGATTTATATCATGCACACTACAATGAAACCATTTATAAACATATTGTTTAGCTGAGAACTCCAAAATTATATGAGCAATATTCTGTTTCTATTGATATTTTTTATGTTTCAGTAACAGATATACAATTTTATTCATCTTTCTATTATGATATTCCTTTTCTATTTCTACCTGTTCATCGTTTAGCCGTAAAATTGATACTGGATAGAAAGAGTGAAAAATGGAATAAAGAACAAAAGATATGTTTACATGGTAGTTGTATGACCTATTCGAATAATATTAGTCAATATTTTTGTTTATGTGATAAAGGTTGGTCAGGTACATTATGTAATGTAACAACATCAGAACTAACTTGTTCTCAAGGTTTATTATCCTATCATTCACTTTGTTTATGTACACTTGGAAAATTTGGTTATGATTGTTTTGCATCAATCGATTTGTGTCAAAATGTTAATTGTTCTAATGGTGGCACATGTATTCCCTTGGACATTAAAGCACTCCAATATTTATGCATTTGTACCGAATCGCATTGTGGTGACAAATGTCAATATCAAACAGCTCGAATTCAAATCGATATAAAAGATCTTTGAAAAGATTCCTCAACAACTAAAATTCCTCTAGTACTAGTTCATTTTACAAATATAACAGGTCAAATTACTTCAACTGCAACATACGATCGTGTTATTTATCTTAATGTTGAATTTAATACAAGTATTATTACTTTCTATGAAAAACAAGTTTATCTTTCAACGTTTGTTTTTGTACAACTGTTTTTGAACAGAAATGATTATTACGGATCTTACTATTTAGTTGCTCTTTCAAAGTATCAAGTAGGATCAATACGAACAAATGTTCTTTTGTCAAACCGTTGTCCATATGTTAGTAAACTTTTAAATAGTACAATCATGTCATACGCATATCTGAAACGTATTAAATATTATCATCGTCCATCTTTTATTCTGGGTACAAAATGCTTTCATGACGAAAAATACATATGTTTATGTGACAATGAAGCACATGTCGATTGTTTTCTATTTGATCACAAAGCAAGTAATTGTTCACAACAAGGTTATTGTCTTAATGGTGGACATTGTTTACAACCAATACAAAAACAATCAACAACTGATTTCGGATGTGTTTGTCCAAAATATTATTGAATGTTTTTTGTATATAGTTGTCATCGATACGAGGAGATAGGCGAACAAAAGTGTCAGACAATTGATCAAAAGTAATATGTGAATGATGTATTACGGTGAATTGTGTCAATTTACCACAGTAAAATATTCGATGTCCTTGAATGCTTTGTTAGGACAAGATATTCGTTCAGGTAATAATTTTCAACAACAACCAGTTATTATCAAAATAACTTTTTCCATCATCGTTTTAATGGTTTCAATTGGTTTTATTAGTAATACATTTTCTGCAGTAACATTTCTTCAATCCAAAACACGAGAAACGGGTTGTGGTTATTATTTATTTATTTTATGTGTAATAAGTCAATTTGGTCTATTGGCATTTGGTTCAAAGTTTTTCTATTTGATCAAAATACATATGGCAACAACTCAAAACCATCAGTTATTTATGTGTAGAATTTGTGTGGTACTTGACTTATTAATGAGCATTATACAATATACATTGAATCCCCACGTCTTGAATCTTGAATCCCCACGTCTATTTTTATCATTTGGATTAGCATGTATAACATTTCTATGGCAAAAATATTTGTATTTGAGTAGTTATCTGATTTCTTTCATACCGTTAATGGCAACTCTATTGATTTTCGTTTTACCGAATGATTCATATAAAAATGAATTAAAAGGATATTCGAAACGTATGAAAACGGAAGTAACAGCAACGATAGGAATGGGTAGTATTTCATTATAGAGAAAATGAGAAAAGAGAATAAGAGGAGCCAGACTGGATTAGCCAAGTAGATATAAATTAAAATTTTAATATTTTCCAATTTTTTATGTCCTTTTCCTGTATCAAAATAAATAATATCCAATAACACTCTTTGAACGATAATAACCACCACTTTTATTGTGATTCCTTCAGCTGCCGAGTGATTCAGTTATATTGCTGAACTGGAAGACCGTTCAAGCTCGTAACATGATCAGCGGGTTATTGAACACACGCCAATATGACTATCGTCTCTGCGTTATCATCGATAAAAAATACAAAACTGTCAGACGAAAATGAATCATATGTTTTAAATAAATGTTCCACAAATAAAACTGTCAATATATTATACTGCAAAAAAGCGAACGCTAAATAGATATGCACAGCACGTTCTTTTCCAACAAACACTCTAACCCCCTCACCCTCGAGAGGTGACAAGAATAGCTATTGCCATCTACAGGCTGTGTCATCAAGAGCTACTGACACCACTAGGTTTAGAGGTGGTAGGAAGAGCTATTGACACTGTGCAACATATGTTGAACAGCACGAAACGCAATTTAGAGCAATTCATTGAGTGTTTCTTCCTGCCACCTCTAAGCAGGGAACCTCTTGAGATTATAAATCGCTTTAGCACTCAGACTTTAGTCAGTTTTTTGGCTATGGAACCTGGATTTCGAGCAAAACCCGACTTTCGAATTTTGATTCCAAACTTACCACACTTGCAGCCAGCCCATGGTCATAGTAGTACGACGGAAAAGTATTTGATGCTAATGAACTTTCCTGCCTTGAGATATAGAGACTCAAATACTTGACCCTCACCCTTACCTTCTGGTGAAATGTTCGAGTCTCAATATCTCAAGGCAGGAAGTTCATTAGCATCGAATACTTTTCCGTCGTACTACTCTGACCATGGGCTGGCTACCAGTGTGGCAAGCTTGAAATCAAAATTCGAAAGTCTGATTTTGCTCGATATCCAGGTTCCATAGGCAAAAACTTACTAAAAATCAGTAACAAAGCACCATGGACACAAACTAACCTGGGATATTTCACTACTGGCTGAGATCTACAAGATAAAGTAGTCTGAGTTCAAAAGCGATTAATAACCTCAAGAGGTTCCCTCATAAGTCTGGTGGTGTCAGTAGCTCTTGATGACACCTCCTGTAGGTGTCAATAGCTATTCCTGCCACCACTTAGTCGTGTCAGTAGACATTGCTGACACCTCCTAGTGTTGTTAATAGATTCACCCTGCATTGCTGTAGTATGACGAGAGTCGTAACAAGGTATCAGACTGATCTGGAAAAGGAAACATATAGCTTTGAGCAAGGAGGATAATGGCTGAAGCGCATAAGCCAGCATGCGATCGCAATGGTCTGACTCTTCTTTCCGAAGGGGTCGGGGATTCGACGAGCATGAGGGTGAGTATACGACTAGGAATACTGCCTCTATCTTTCATACACATAGAGATATGTGTAGACATTTTACCATGAGATTGTGCATGAAAGATAGGGGCAATATTAATAGTCAAATACTCACCCTCATGCTCCTCGAATGGGATTTTTCTTTTAGAAAACTGTAGCCTGCAATTTCGATCTTTTTTGGCATTTTGTATTCTAAAATGCAAAGAAAAACGGACTTTACAGAGAAGGAGATGGGGAGCATGAGAGTGAGTAACGAAATACCATTTCTGGCTACAGATAGTTTGATTAGTTTTATTGTTGCATTTCTAGATTTCAGCAAAGCATTTGATAAGGTGTCTCACGAGGGTTTGATACTTAAGCTGCGCAGTAAAGGCATCTCTGACGGTGAATTAGTTTAGTAGTTATTTGTCAGATAGGAAAATTCTTACATTACTTAATGGGATGTCGTCTGATCAGTTGTAAATTACGTGTGGAGTCCCATAGGGTTCTGTCCTTGGATCACTCCTGTTCTTAATATGCATTGACGATCTTCCCAACTCTGTTCATTTCATGTGTAAGCTGTTTGCTGATGATGTCTCTCTGTATTCAACCGTGAATGATTTGCAGAGAGCAGCAACTGTCTTGAACAAAGATCTTAGGATTATACATCAATGGGCAACGACATGGGCACTCCCTTTAAATACTCTTAAATGTACAGCCATATTCTTTACTTGTCGTATTGTATCATCTCCACCACCCTTATACATTGCGAATACAAGACTGAAGTATACTGATCAACATATGCATCTTGGCCTTATTCTAACTCCGGAAGAGCATGCTTCAGGGTGAAGCGTTCAGGGAAGCGTTTCGGAATATTGTGCCTAGAGAAAAACGTATTGGAAACTGAATGTTCTGTATTATTGTCTTCGGAATCAGCGCAGAGAAATGCTTTCTTCATGGCGAATTATCCTAATCACGCTACTCTACTTAAACTTCCTTAAGTTCAGTTTACTAACTAATCGGAACAGAATGAAAAATATATATTTTCAGTTGTGCGTTCGTGTGGTACAGCGGCGTACGGAGAAGATTAATAATCTTCATATACAGAGTTCGAATCTCTGCAAAAAATTTCTCCTTTTCGTTTTTTTTCCCAGTATTTCTTTCTATATCTGTAAATATGTACCCGCTGCAACTAGTAGTGAAGCGGGTTAGCGGGTTTGTCCCGATGCAGCTAGCTACACCCCCTGATTTTATTCTATTAGCTACTATCCATTTCAATGAACAATGGAGTCGGTTGTAAGTTGAATAACTCCGAATTGGAAGCAGCTAGAGACCTGCGGTTTTCAACATTCGAAAGAGAATAATATTCTTTATTAAGTAATATCGAAATCTGGTTGGTCAGCAATTGACCAATCAGGTGAGTTTTCGCTTGACTTATCGGGCACTGCCTGGAGAAAAGATTCTCCGTTGGATTTGAAATTCTAATACAACCATTCGATAGAGAAAATTGTTCTCTGTTGATGTACACAAGGCCCAGCTCTTTAGCTTGTGCTTATTCAACTTACAGCCGACTCCATTGTTCATTGAAATGGATAGTAGTTGCAGTTAATCAAGCAACGAGCGCTTCTTCAGCAAGAACAGCTAGCTTATTTCTTATGAAATTTCATACTCGGGTATACTGAACCCGCCGCATTACACTGAATCGTAACATTTTTTCCTCAAAAATATTTTACACTCAAATTACTTGATGCAATATCACACTTATTTTTTAATATAAGTACTCCAAGACTGAGGAAAATGGAATATATCTGCCCACTGTGCCGTACTCTGTCTTATCATAATTAGCTTTTTTAAACAGCTTGAATTGTACTTTTCACCGTCAAATGTACATAAAACACTGTACTCATTTATATCTGTAAAAAGCATTTAAATAAAAGAAGATAGGGAACTAGATGAAAAATGTCTTTTTTTCCATGAACGTTTTAGATAGATGAATTCTTGCAGATCGAACGTAAAACAATAGACACAATCTATTATATCTCTAGCACTTATATCAGTAAGATCGTCATTATTACTGTTTAAAATAATGCGTGACTAATTAATCCACTAGTATCGATCATTTTGTTCAATTAGTAACAATATCCGATACATTTTTCTAAGTAATAATCATATTTTTCTGGTAAATACATTAAACATTTTTCATCAAATTCATATAATTGTAATTTACGAAATTCTTCGACCATTTCAGATGAAAATTTAATTACAGATTTTTGTTTATATGGTAATTTTATACGTTGAGTTAAAAATGTTACATCAATAGTGTTCAATGCATTAATGGCTTGTTCTACTATTTTTACATCATATGTTGCTAATAAATTAATATTTGCAATAAAATAATGCTGACATACTTTTTGTTCTAAACTTTGACAAAGAAAATGAATAAAACGGTAGATTAAACTAATTGAAATGTTTTGTTCATTGTTTTCATATTTATAATCACTATCAAGATTATTTAATTCACATATCCATAATATACATGTCTTTATAATATACAGTAGGCGCCAAATGAATTTCCCCCCTACGTATTTTTCAGAGAAAAATGACAGGATCCATTCTTTTCTCATTTTTCTACACGTAGAAAGAAAGCGCAGAATTTGCTGCATCAGACCCCATCAAGAGCACAAAGTAAGGATGTGATTTTGATAGTGAAAATTTTGTTGAAAGAAAAAGATGTCAAAATTCGTTGTCCCAAAACTTATTTTCCTCTTGATTATTGTCACAAAGGTGCTCATTTACATAAAAGGTTGATCTCGATGAACATCGCTCTTTGCCGTAATGGCGCATTTTCGATATGCGTTACGAATTTCTTTTGTCGATAAAGTAAAAAAAGTGTTCGATAAAGACTCGGGGATATCGTTCGCTTGTAATGGATGTTGTTTTCGAACAATTTCCTTGAATGAATGCCACAAGGGATTGTCCAATGGTGATAGATATTTGGTAGATATGTATGATTATTCGGTCATATATTCATCTAAAAACTAAGAAAATCATTAAATATTTTGAACAATGATCACCCCTTTTAAAATACGCCTTTAAAAATCAGTTTTAATAAAGATGAACACTTTGGACAAAATCGCAAAATACGAGCCTAATTTTCCCATAACGAACAAAAAAATGTATGAATAGTCAGTTTTCTTTGCTTGAGGAAAAAAGTGCCGTGCGTCTGATGCAGTACTGTGTGGGATGTTTAGGATGGGGGAAGCCTTAAAAGACTAATCGATAAGCCATAGACAGTTAAAAGAGTTTTTAGAGCAATGTATCTGTCCTGTGTATACTATAACGACTGGGTTGAAGAAGAAAAAACTCACCCTCACCCTCACTACTAAAAGCTGCGCAGAAAAATGTAGATCGGTTAAAAGTAGTGACCATTTCGTAATCGGTATTTCACTAATTAAAATATCAAGTCAAAACAAACTGCTCACATGCAGAAAAATATTATTAACCCCTACCTCGAGTACTTTTGTTTTGTGCAATCTTATTGAAAATCGCTACTTTGCTCCTGACTGTTTTGTTTTAACTTTCATGCCTGCTCAAGTGTGTTCTATGCGACTTTCATCGTTAAAAAAACAAAATTCTTTTAAGGAAGTAACATTGAAAAACTTCGAAGGGTTTAAAATTTCGTAAACGATCAATAAATCAACACACGTTTGTGGTGATGACCCAAGGGGGGAAAAGCATACTTCTGTACTTCTCGGTACTTCTCCGTACTTCTTGATACTTCTTCGTACTTCTTCGTACTTCTTCGTACTTTTTTGTACTTCTCCGTACTTCTGAAGTACGAAGTACGAAATACGCTTTTCCCCTTTTCATACTTCGTACTTCAGAAGTACGGAGAAGTACAAAAAAGTACGAAGAAGTACGAAGAAGTATCAAGGAGTACGGAGAAGTACCGAGAAGTACCGAGAAGTACAGAAGTATGCTTTTCCCTCGTTGTGATGACCTGATCACTTTATTCAGACTTAAGCAAAGAGCATCTAGCATTTCTACTATCCGCTCATAAAAACATAACACTCATAAAAACAATCATCCCCAGAATTTTTCGAATAACTTTTTAACGGTAAGAGCTAGAATCATGCGTTTTTAGTATTCGATAGAGGAGATGATAGGGAGTGAAACTGAGAAAAAATTAGGGCTCCGATTCAGGTCTACCACGGTAAATCTCGCTGTAGAAAGTCCAAAAGCTGTCCATTTCGAAGTAAAAAGAGGATTATTAATTTTAAAATATTGATTCTATTCTCTGTAGTGTACTCTTTATAAGTGCACAAGTCCCGCCTCTACATCTCTTTTGGTTTGGGAGTTACAGGGATTTTCCGAAGACCTATCTATTCACTAAAGTTGATGTTGGGAGCTCCCAAAATATATGGAATATAGATTAACGCCTCTCCTGGCTCTCATAGTAATGTTAGTTTGTCAGAAAAAATTCAAAAACCTCGTGAAAATCAATATTAGCCCATTTTTGCCTGTTGTCACGTAAAATTAGAAAATTCACAACTCACTCAAAATTAATCCAAACTATGCCAGAATACCGTGGTATACTCGATTTTATCTGCTTAATACGGTTCTGTAGTTAAAATGAGTAAAAACTATTCTGTGCTCACTGAAGACTTCTGGAAAACCAACCGACTATAGGGAGGGTTGCTTTAAAAACTAATTTTTTTTTCAGCGTCAGTTATCGACACTTATACACTTTTTATTCCGGAAATTAAGCACAACTGATCCTATTTACTATGTAATTTCGCACCGTTTTACTCTACTGTAATTTCGCACAAATGATCCCGGTTTTCCTAATAATTTTTAATTAGTTATAAAATAACACAACTGATTCCGGAAAAAGTAAATCGTTTTTCATTGGCTATTTTTCTAAATCAAGTTAGATCCTCGTTTGTATATGAAGAAAAAAGTACTTAAAATATTGCTGATACCGTCTTTTAGGTCAATTTATGTCTTGTAAAAGTAATTTCTTCCTATTGAAATGACGTATCAACGTTTGTCTGAAATCAATGCTGGATTTTTCAAAAATATTATTTTGTCTAAGAACGACATCGTCTGATGGAATCTCAAAATAATCTATGTAAAAAACGTATTTTGAGCTTATTTTCCATAAGAATAACTGAAAAATGAGGCCAAACGTCTTTTCTACAATAGCCAAGTCAAAATGACTAAAAGAAACGAGGAACCATTTTCTGGTGAAGTTAACCACCATCCTTTGTTTATCGAGACGGCCTACAGCCCTTACTTATTGTTACCGAAATAGTTTTTTAGGGTGGAATGAGCCCTAAATCTAGCATTCTGATCATAATCTCCACATAATAGTGTATTAGGCAATGTAACATATCATCGTTGAAAAATCCACTAGATGGAGTCGAAGGTGAAAAGTAATGGTCATCCTCTTATCTTGTGCCGCAAGCCTCCATAACTGACGGGTTTACGAATATGAAAAAAACAATAACATGGAATCTTTATTTTCACTAGAAGTGATACTACGATTAAAACACTGCAACGGAACAAATAGCATCTAAATTTTCTTTGAAAAAAACACATTAGGAAATCCATATTGCTACATTTATGTTATCTAAAAAGTACCGCTTTATTTGTCTTCTTAGAGATGACGTTTGCCAAGACTGATTCCCTCTGTTCCGATTCCTGCCAGAACTTGAGCACCCAGTAATGCCGCAGCTGAAATTCAGATATACAATAAAAATGATGACATATGTGAGCATGGTGAATTGATGTGATTCTTACTTTGCACAGCTTGTTCAATTGGTTTTAGAATTCCGACCAAAAGATCATTCCAAAATCCCCGAAGTTGAGCTTCAGTCATTTGTACCGTTCGTCCATTTGGAGCTGGAATACCTTGTTCAGCAATACCGGCAAGTAATTGAGCACCAAGTAAGGAAAGTGCTGGAACAAAAATACAATAGGATTTCTTGAGAAACGATACTTATTTTTACTCACTGGTAACAAGATGATTCAATGGTTTATACAAAACTGTTCCGTAAAAGTCAGAGATAAGACCGCGTGCCTCAGCTTCGAATTGTTGCTGGGCAGTCTGAACATGTGCTAAATCTAATCCAAATCCACATGCGCAAACTCCAGCCAAAACAGCTAAGAAGAAAATTTTCTGTTGCATTCTAAATTTAAAGACTATACTTGAAATAAACAATGTATAATGAATATCTTGAAAATATATATTACCTAAGTCTTGAAAGAGATCGAGAACTAATAATGGCATAAAATTATTTCTTTATATAATCTTTTTATGAGAAAAAGCCTAGCGTCTGTTTTAGTTCCCACAGCATTAATGGCCCTATAATCACATTTTTAATCAGTTGCATTGATTTGCCGCCATTCTTTTATACGATGAGATAGTTAACATAAGACCTATAATATCTAATATACTTACTATACACTAGTTTTTTTTAAAAAAGAATATGATGCAGTAGCAAAGTGCCAAATACGTTTCAAAATCAACCTAGGCACGAATATGTCTGCCTTTCTCCTCGAAGTACTGATAACCCTTTTGCATAAGGACTAATAAAGCATCGACTATGGAAGGACAAAATCCATATTTGCTTGAATTCAGGAGGTTTGGGGAATTAATCAAAGAAGGTAAATGATTGTAAACAAGTTTTTCAACGACTTTCTCGAAATCGTTCCGAGCAACCGTTAAGTACGCGCTTCGAATCTTGTATTGCTATTTTAGATAGCTCTCTCCATTATTTAGGTTAAATATGCAGTAAAACTCTACTGTATCATTAGTACAGTCGATCCATTACGTTCAATATTTTATTTCTCAATAGTACAGATCTAAAACTTCAATCCTATAGGGGAGACGTTTCAGTTTCTGGATAAAGACATATTAGATGGTATTAATCAGAAGATTAGTTACATACTCCATGTATTGTGGACTGCAGATATTATACGTATCGCACTATTGGTGCGCAGTTTTGGTAGATCATCTATTGTTAGCCTTAGCAGCTGGTAAGTATTCGTTCCATAAATAAGTGAGTGCAAAGATTTTTGAAATAATTGGAGAACGAAAATAGTTAGAGAGCGCGGCTTTCAGATAATTTTATAATTTCTGGTAAAAGTAGCTAAAAACAGGTTATTTATTTCATCTAGTCATATTTCACATACCGTGCTTATCAAAATTGATAGAAAATAATGCTGAATCTAATTCTGTACTTAAGATCACTAAAAAATATTCCCTTCTTTTCCGGACATTTTTGGAAAGCCTTTCCAGGAAGCAAGATATTTTCCATTGATTTTTAAACGAGCTCTATAATGTAGTGCACATACGATCAGCTAGATCCTGAAAGATTTGATTAATGATTTATTTTGGATGACTTCTGCGTTTTTGAGTTTTTAGCGAAAATAGATAGTGATCGAACACTACCTATCAGATAACTATTCGAGTATTAGAGATCGATATTATGCAGAAGAATAAATGTCGTAAAGGTCTCATTTTATAGGAAGTTCATTACTTCAGCATTTCAGATAACCTTTGAGCTTTTGAATTGGACAAAAAACGTTTTCACAGGTTTCTAGAAAAATCAGTTTTACAAAAATCCTCTCGAATATCATCTACAGGTACGGAAAACAGAAAGAAGCAATTTTTTATTTGAAATGGTCCCGGAGGACCCTCAGCCCTCTGCTCCTAATTAACGTATTTCATCTTACGTCCCAAAAAAATTAGATATCATTATTTCTATTCAGCTTTTGATATTGAATAAGGAAGAACAACGTCAAATGTCCAGAGCAAACCAGGAGACAATAGTCTAAATATTTTCGAAAAGTAGGTGTGTTACTTTAAAAAAACACAACTTTCAAAACTCAAAAAGAAACTATTTTAAAGATGGTAGAGTAACAGAATTAAGCTTGTCAGAAAAGTGGAACTCAAATGATTTGATAAAAAGATGGATGCTTCCTGAAGCTAGATCCGTTTGTGTTTCGTAGTTGCACGCAGACGGTGCATCGTATCCTTAACGGCTTTTACGACGAACGAACTGGAAACAAACTGATGCAACATTTTGCACTCTGCAATATGTCCAAAATTTGAGATTTTCGTGTTTCTATTGTTTCGATCTTTACTTACACCTTCTCTTGGTAAGGGTATATCCTTTTTTTTCGTCGTGTATATTGTTTTTTGGAAACAAAGATAAATCTTTATGGTTTATAGTGCTTTTTATGCTCGAATTTCGCAGAACACAGCTGCGATCACTCAGTTGTAAAAGAAATGGTAATATTTTATCGACATGCGCTAGGAGACACATTTAAAACAGTATATAGTGTGACAGCGGCTTATTTTACTTTCACCCATTCATATATATACATCTGTCAATACCTGAGTTACAGCACTACCCAAAGCGCCTCTTCCTATCTGTTTGAAGAGTCTTTCTCTATATGCAAAACACGAATTATCTAACGTATGTCGAATCAACTTGACGAAAGTATTAATTGATATGTTACTAATTTTGAACTTTTTCTCGCTGTCAGTAGCCTACACAACGCAGATATTGACTGTTTCTGATGGTTCACCGTATACAAACCGGTTATATCAAAAGCGGTCAGGATGCTGTCTTCGGTTATGGGATGCTTTTCGAGATGGTTCGAAAACGCATCTGTATTCTCTAATGTATAATGAGTCGTATGTTGTCCATATCTCGGTCGTAATGTTTTGTCTAAGAATTGTGATATACGTTCTACAGGAGATTTTAGCTGCACTACTATTGGCCTCAATGGTGCACCTGATTTGTGATCTTTTGAATTATAAGATAAATGTGGTAACTCGCAGTCTGTTGGCAGTTTCAATTCCTCGTATACCTTTCTTGGTATATGATTTCTGCTGAATAAGTCGTTTAACAGCAGGTTCGTACTCTCAGTCCTTTTCTTCGGCGGATGTTTATTTATTTCTATATAGGCTTCGCAAAGCCATTTTCCAAGTAGTCTCGGCTTTTGTGCAAACTATGGATCTTTGGTAGAATGCTGCTTTTCATATTTCTTTTTTCTTCGATCAATCACGACTTTTATTTCATTTCGTAATCGTCCCAGGGCCTCAGTATTGTTCCGATAAACATGCCTTTCCGTAACATCTGTTTTTGTCGTGGCATCAGTAATGTCGCTGTGTTCGTCGCCTGGAATAGTAAACCATACGTTGCGTGATAGGAATGGCAGGCACCTGCCTTAACTATCGCTCGCTGGCTTCTTTTAATCCTTGTTCTAAAAAATAAAGCTTAAGCTCAAGATTTTTTCTGTCAACTTTTTCTCTTATCGTAAAATGTCTGTCAAGAATTTCTTGGTATTGTTGCGACAGTCTGGTTTTAAACATCACAATTTGGTCATCAATCTTTCTGATTTCTAATTTTTCTCATCAATCATATATTTCAACACGGTTAATTTTACTTGGAAGATAGCCAAATTCGAGTCGTTTTGACTTGACGGTATTTCAGCGTCCCCGTTTTCAATTTTAGTTTAAAGTTTTATATCACTTTCGGCATAAATAGACACTCATTTAACAAGCGACGCTGAGCATACGCCTCTGAGTTAAAATATGGATAAGACATTGCATTAATTTTGGGTAGTTGCCTAATTCGAGTTGGAATATAAATGCATATTCTTTATATCTATATCTATATCTATAAATATAGATCTACATCTATATCCATATACATATATATATATTCAATGATATATACATACATAGGTAGGGATATGTCCTGTAGTTGTAGATTTAGTTTTATTTATACATACATACATAGATAGGTAGGGTATTTTAGACTTTTAGACATTTGGACTTTTAGAGATACAGTCTTTAGACATTCAGTTTTTTAGACTTTTAGACATACACCATATTTATTTCGTGCCGCCTGGCATGTTGTTTTTTCTCTCACTCTCACTACTCCCACCTTGAATCTAACGTCCAACAATTGCTGCAAACCCACTCGCATACAAAAACATACGTTTTAGATATGATTACCCCGAAATAAAACTAAATCTATTCCTAACTAAATCTGCGTCTACAGGACATACCCTATCTATCTATGTATATATGTATAAATAAAACTAAATCTATTCCTAATTAAATCTGCATCTACAAGATATAATCCTACCTATGTATATATATTGTTATGTCCAACCATTTATTTTCGAAGTGATAGTAAGCAGTTGAGATCCATTTATATTCGAACTCGAATCAGGCAACTCATGTTAATTTTATGAAACTAAGATAGAGACTAGGTAGGAATTTAAGCTCTGTAGTGCAGATGTAAACCAGGAAAATTCTTTTAAGTTTATTTATCCATCCTGGAAAAGAGAGAACTAGTCATTTTTTGATTCCTAAAAGGTCTCTCATAACACACTTTCCGTGAAAATAAGTTTGTAGGTTTACCTTTAGACTGATGGTCTGCGTGAAGAAGCTATTGGAGATGTACCATAAAGCATTTCACTACAAAGAACACGAAGAAGAATTCGTATCGAAAATTATTACAGCTGTGATATTTCAAAGATCATTAATTGGCTCAATCGTTCAAAATGCACTCAGTAGTAATCCATTCCAGCAGAAGATAAACTCAGCAAAAGATAGCTCCACTGGAAGTACGTATGCAACAGCTATAACAAATGGTTCAAGTCCTGCAAGAAACAAATGACTATCTCAACTATAAAACAAACAATTTAGAACAATATCGACGAAGATGTTCACATTTATTAAGCGATATCCTATAGTATATCGCTTCTACCATCATAAATCTTTGACGACGAAAATTCATCGATGATCCATTTTGTCTCAGTGCAATAATATTCGGACCAATCTTTTGGTTTTATTGTTATTAAAGGTAAACTTTGTCTTACGGTATCGGATTCTGATCTAAAAGAATCGAAACAATTTCACAATAAAAGAATTAAATACAAATCGGTTTACAGGATTTATGAAATACCGTTTTCTTACCTGCTTGGCAGTGTTTGAATGATTTTATGAATATTTTCAAGTTTTGGATCAGCAATCATTGTTACTAATAATGTATTTGATTTTGATATAATTAAATAATCATTCGTTGCTCTTATTTCACGTATATTTTCGATAAATAGCTTTCCAATTTGTTTTCCATCTTCTATCCGAAACATATATAGTTGTCTAGTATCTTTATCAATCACAAATAAATATGTTCCACTCTCATTTAAACATAACTTGTCACATTTTGATTTTATCGTAATTTGACCTCTCAGTTTACGGTTTAGATCATAGGTGACGAGTTGATGATGAATTCCGTTAGTAGTGTTTCGCTTATATTTAACAAATCGATCCGTTTTCAGATCATAAATATCGGCATAGCCTAGTTTTATGTGAGGCTGAACATTTGTTTCAGTATTCCATATACGAAAATGATTTGTATTATCATGTAAAATAATCGTCGCATTATTTGTCATACCATAAATTTTACGAATATCGTATAATAAATGATCTGCAGTTGATATGTACTCAAGAGTTTGAGTGACCATATCGTATAGAGCCAAGCTGGAATAATTGTCAGCTAAAATAGCTAATTTTGATTGAGTAACTGTACTAATCATTGTTTTATACTCAAATTTTAGTTCAGTTAGATATATTAATGTAGGATTACCATCGGCGGTGATTACAATTTTCGATAAAGTTGAGTGACAGCTGTCGAGAATGTAAAAAGACTCTTCAAATGAATGAATGTAAACAGAAGAATCAAATATCGTCTTAAATAGGCATTGTTTAACACCTGTTTCAATCGAATAAATATAGACATTATTATTTGAATCAAGAACTAAAAGATATGATAATACGATGGTAGAATAAACTATAGTATAATCGGATAATTCTATATCCAAAACACTTGTTAATCCATTGATAAATGACCAAACGATTACACGACTGTGAAAAAGAAATATTAAAGCAGTTAGAATGCCTTAAAATAATAATAATTTACATAGATGTTTATCTGAAGTTCCACTAATCTTAAACTCAAACAGTTTTTTTTTAACATACTCACAATTTACTTCCATCAATTGTTATGGCAAAATTATTTCGAATATAAAATTTTGAGATATCGAATAGGGGCAAACTTGGCGGAGAAGAAACATTAGTAGTTAATGGAAATTTCATCATTGTTAAATCGTATTTGTAAACATCACCATTCTCTAATGTACATAAAGCGTAATAGCCCCAGTTACCTAGCAATGAGAAAAGGATTCATTATATCGTAGTTAGCGTACAAATGACCGAACCCTCCCCCCATGCGATGTTTCGCACATCGCACTTTTCTTTTTGGTGGAAAACTGCCCTACGTTAGGGGCGTTTTTCAAAACTTTTTGCTCCAGACTAGCCTTCTATCATAGAGGAGGGAGTTAATTAGTGATATCAGCATCGATTTTCACAGGGACTCTTGAGGTTGAATGTTTACCGACATAGTACGAAGTTTCACACTGTGAAAAAAAGAGTGTGTAAATGAAAGTGAACGTCTTGCGATTCCTAGTGACGGTCTATAATGCACGGCGTAGGTATATAAAATACACACTGAGAAGTGACCATCTAGCTTTACACATTGAAATCAATGATATAGTCTAGTTGTGCAAATCGTCAGAATCGAAAATACTTGAGATTTATTGATCGGTTGTTCGAATTTCACATACAACAATGTCTTTTTTCACTTTTTTTAATGTGTTTTGCCTCAAAATGTCAGTATATATAGGGTGCCCACAATTCAAAAATGCAGCACTATCTCGGTCGAAAGCTCCATAGTCGGATAGCCCTAACTGAGCTGATTTCGAATATTACCTTTTGATTCGAATTCGATCAAGTTTCCGAGGAGAAATCCTCAAGATACTGAGAAGGTATACAAATCTTCAAAAAATGCCATCTTCTTCTGAGAAAACAACGTGAAGCTTTTACCATTCCAGTTTCTGTTCTCGTTAATGTGATTTTTGGATTCCTCATATAAAATTGAGAATGCAGAAATGTTGTCTAGAGCTTCATCGCATATTACATGCTCATTCTAAAAAATCCATGATGCAGTATCTCTGGCGATAATAGTACCTAATTTTTTAAACCTGTCTAATTTTTCTGTTCTCACATTGGCGAGAACAGAAACTGGAATGGTAAAAGCTTCACGTTGTTTTCTCAGAAGAAGGCGGCGTTTTAGAAGATTTGTATACCTTCTCAGTATCTTGAGGATTTCTCCTCGAAAACTTGATCGAATTCGAATCAAAAGGTAATATTCGAAATCAGCTCAGTTAGTGCTATCCGACTATGTAGCTTTCGATCGAAATTTACGATAGTGCTGCATTTCTGAATTGCGGGCACCATACTTCTGAAGATGGTAATCACGATCTTGACGTTATTTTGCCATTTGATGCAGTAGCTCGCGAGAAAAATAGAGAGTACTCAAATGTTTTAACACACTGAAACTGACAGTCTAAAAAAAGTAGACATTTTTCGATACAGAGTGAATGTTTAGGCCATTTTACACACCTACTAATACACTTTTATTTTTTACAGTGTACGTTAGACAGTTTGATCATCTGACACTTACGCCTAAGAAGTACTGCTCCTACAATGATTGACATGGATTGTACATCAACATGAGACAGTAAAGTATAACTGTGAATATATGTATCTGTTATTTTATCTTGTTTACATTCCTAACGATAAATGTCGACTGTATGATCTGCTGTACATAAAATAACCTTATTATCCGTCAGCCATCGTCGATCAAATGGTTTCACATCTTTATAATTCAATCCACTTGCCATCGGTATTTTAACGTAAGCATATGTCGATGGAATATAATTTTTATGTATTTCATAATCTATATTTTCACAATCACAACTATGAATAATGTACATTTGATCACAATCAGTAATATAAACAAATCGTGGTTTTTGTTTATGATTAAAAAGTTTAAAAGCATTAGTAAATTGACCGGTAATTGATGGTTGAAATTCGACAACTCTTGTTTGTATAAATCTTTTATCCTCATATAAATTTACATTGTCGAAGTCGGTTATATATGGAATGTGATAAAATAACATTTTTGTTTCATCTAAACAACAAACATCAGTACACACATTTATTAAATCTGAATAAACAATTAAATTCGTATTTATGTCTGTCATTGTCTGTCCAAGTTTAATAAATTTTTTATTATCAAAAATTATTAAATATTCAATCTTGTCATTTCTTAACTGAATTTTGATAAGAAAATATGATTCATTTGTTATTGTATGTGATCTTTGCGATTTGACAGAAAATATTTCATCTGTATAATTTGTTCTATGAATGAGTTCATTTTTTGAAATATTTCATATTTCAATATAATTTGTATTTTTTTGACATGTCAAAATATAATCATCACCGGTAAAACAAACATATTCCCAACCGGTCTGATGTTGATCGATGTCTTTTCGAAATACTTGTTCACCATTTTCAGCTTTA
>CAJNOQ010002875.1:0-22296 GCA_905250885.1 Didymodactylos carnosus | reverse complement strand
GCCAAAAATAACGGTGAGCAACAAAACTAAACAAACCCTACCCATACTTTTTTTAACGCTCGTTTAATGGGGGTTTTAATGAATTAAAAAAGCCGGCTTCATCTCATCACAAAAACAACTAGACAGATTTACAAAATTATTTATGAACTTTTCACAGGGAGAGTTCCAGACGTCCATACTGGATAGACCTTTGACTTCAATCTCGATCAAGCATCATTCTCATACACAGTTTTCAATGCGGAATGTGAAGAAAACACTTTCAAAAAAGTTAGAAAAAAAGTTAGCGAAAAAAAACGTTGAAGTTTTTTGAAACTGAAGGATTTTTTCGAAATTTTAGACCCTTCGAATTTCCTGAATTTTTCTTCCTTAAAAATATTTTTTAAAGAGTGAAAAATCACTTTTCTTACTCAGCTCGATATGCTTTATCTAATCACGTGTAAAACGACGGAAAAAAATCTCTGATGCAATTCCTGTTTGCATCTTCGGCACCTTACGTTTAATATAATTATTTTGTTATGACATAAGTCTATAATGATTCATTCTCTCCTGATGGATCTTCATACAAATTTAGAGTCACATTTTCTCCTGTGTTCTGCTTCTCTGTTTTTGAATGTTCATGGGGACTAGAAGTGTGAGATGCAACAATTTGATTAGGAACAATACTCTTGTTAGTTTGTTGTTTTAAATCTTCTACTGACACATCGTTGCTGCTACTCGCTGCTAGTGAAGTTTTGGTACAACACATTTGAGTGTCGCAAGCATCGTCTTTACACCTTAGTAGACATTCAGAAGATCGATTTTGTTCATTAGGATTTTCTTCATATTCGATTTGAAACGTTGTTGAATGTATTCCCATACCATGGAAAAAATGTTTTACTTTATCAGCTACTTTCATGTAATCTGACAAAGTTTTACGATTCAAATGAGCTGAAGCTATTATCTTTTCACCGGTCAAACGCCAAACATGCAATTCATGAATACCATCTACTTCTGGTACTTCTTCTAACAATTTTCGCTTGAGTTCCGTAACTTCAATGTGATTCGGTACCGTTTGTAATAGGATGTATGATGTTTCCTTGAATAAAGGAACCGTTGATAAGGTTATCACAATAACAATGATAACTGAAAGTGTGGGATCGATATACACTGTCCAGTGTTTTGTATCATTAATGTCATGTGGAACAAATTTAATTAATAAAGCACTTATAATTACAACCACAGAACCTTAAAAAAGAAACCAGAGCTATATGTATCAGCTAAAATAATTTTTTTTCTGTAGTATATGAACCCTTTTTTTCATTCTCATTGCTCAGTCATTCAAAAAATACTACTTTAATATTGCTCACCTAGCGCGTCAGCCAACACATGAAGAAATACGCCGTGCATATTCAGCGAAGCCTCTTTCTTTCTTCGTGTTGTGACGTTTTCGACCACTGAAAAGTCATCGGAGACGGGAGGTGATGGGCTACGATTGGTTGATAACTGATGTGGATGAGTATTTGTAACAACATCAGAAATAACCTAAAACAGACTTTACACTATGAAATACCTGCAGCCGTATAGAAGTGAGAAAAAAGATGATCCTCCTACCTCTTCCAGAGCTCGTGTACTGTGTCTTTTGAATTCAGTTGAATTGAGTCTTTCGAGTATGTCAGTATGTTTATCGATGGATACGCGAGTATTTGGCGACCGAGGTGTCGAAGTATTATTTTTTGACTCTGCTGGATCAACATGATTATGGGCATGACCGTGGGCATGATCAACATGATTATGGGCATGATCAACATGATTATGAGCATGATCACCATGATTATGAGCATGATCACCATGATCATGACAATGTTCATGACTGTGATTCTCATGGTTTTCTGCTTCTTTTTTGTCTACTTTTTTGTGTGAATGTCCTGGTTTATCATGTGAGTGTCCATGTTTTTTGTCAACACCATGCGAATGTCCTCCACCACCTCCTCCATGCGAATGACCATGAAATCCTTGGAATAAAAATAATCCAATAATATTAATACCTAGACCGACACTGCCAACAATGAGTAATAAATCTACTTTAACTATTGATTCTGGCGCTATATAACGTTTAACAGAGTCTAATACAATTGTTAAACATAAAGCTAATAAAAATACAGTATTTACATTTGCTCCAACAACTTCTGCTCTAACCCAACCATAGGTATTTATATCTGAACGACGTTTTGATACACGTACGGCAAATAATGCAATAAGTAATGATAACACGTCCGAAAGCATATGAAATGCATCGGCAACAAGTGCTACGGAATTTGTAATATTTCCAACGACAAGTTCCACAATAAAATAACTGAATGTCAATGATAACATGCAGCATAAACGAAATGTTTTCGTTGAATACCACCTTGTTTTTACTGTCATTTGATGTCGATTTAATGGTGCTTGTTCAACCTATATGTATACAATTAAATTTATTTGCACTTGTCCTCTGTATCTTTATATTCAATATTGTATAAAGAGGTTTTTATGCGCCAATATATCAGCGTATACATATATAAATAGGTAGATACTTGCTTTTCTGTTTTTTTTGAACGAAAATATTTAATACTCGTATGCAAAACGTTGATATAAAAGCGAAAAGAGTTATATTCTCTCACTTCAAATCCCCCTAAGGTCACTATTCTCATCATCATTATCAACTCTTTCTTAGAAAAACATTGATGAGTTTCTTTATTTCATTCGTTCTCTATGTATCCATACTGACGCGCTTTTTTTTCAAAAAAGGGGAGTATGAGAGTAACTCTATAGCAAGTTTTATTGGTCGCTTTTATGGGCTCCCCTATTTTTACAACGCATATCTGATCAAAGTCCTATTATATTCTCGAATTATTGTGAATTTTAAACAACTGAGTGACTAGGAGAACCGATGAAATGTTGTATCACTATTAGTATGCATGACGATTGTTGATTCATGATGACGTAATTGTTTGCTACTCTGTGAAAATAAAGGTTTGTGTACGAAACCTAAAAGGCTATAGAGAAGTGCAACCATTTCTAAACCCTTTTAGGTTTCGTAGAAGAAAACGTACGATACGAAACCTTTTAAATGCATAAATTCTATCAATTTTATTTTATTTATTTATTTTTACTGAGCAAGTAGACCATTTCAGCAGGTTAAACGTGCTTTCATAGTATAGGGCGGCGAAAGTTGAGCTAAAAAAATACCTGAAACTTTTGTAATTTTTGATTTTTCGAGGGAAAATCATGAGAAAAAAACATAACAAAATAAGCTTGATCAGTCGTTTCAATGCACTTAAAACGATTTCGTATCGTACGTTTTCTTCTACGAAACCTAAAAGGGTTTGGAAATGGTTGCACTTCTCTATACCCTTTTAGGTTTTGTACACAAACCTTTATATTTTAGAGAGTAGTGAATGTGCTTGGGTAAGGATTTCCAAGTCAAGTTTTCTTGTCAAGTACTTGTCCAAGCACTTGGCTGATCCAATGCAAATAAATTTACTTGAAAAACTTCGGTCAAGTACTTGTTCAAATGCTTAGTAAGTGAGGAGGCTTGTCAAGTACATCTCAAGTACTCGGCAAGTGATCAAGTACTTGCATCAGGTATATAGCTTAATCATCAAACTCACTAAATTAACAACTTTACTAATGTAATGAAAAATAATGTTTAATACTGGATGAGAGTCGCTAACATCAACTCAGATTTGTGTTCTCAGATTATTCTCTCAGCAAATAATAACTTCTCAGTACTTTCTCATGTTAAAATTAAACTCATCGAAACTATCGCAATTCAGTTTGGTCATGATATCATTATTACATACTTTGTTTGTGGTATAGTGATGTATTTCCATTGAATAATACGGAGTAGTTTAAAAAACAATAAACACCAACGCTGTAAGACAAATTTGTTTTCTCTGCTTGATTTATCAACAGTTTTGTTTTTATTTTATTTCTTGTTTTGCTCTTTGTTTCTCTTCTATTCATCTTAGTCATCTGACCTTATGAATCAAATGCTGTCATTCACCTTCACTGTGCATGAGTTAGTTATTTAACGGAAAAGATTAAAGTATAACAGATTTTTAGTAGAAAAATAAAAATGTCAGTTGAAAAACGCCTTACATTTCTAATTTATTGGTTAAGTTTTACTCCTTTCGTTAGATAACATTATCGCCGCTAAGTAGCAATGTACTCATATTCAACTACGGTGTTGTTTTACGAAATATGTCAGACAACACGTGATTTAGACACTACATGTAAATTTTTCTAAGTCTTATATTTAGTAAACAGATAAAATCAGTTTTTCGTACGTAACAATTTGCAATATTTACTTTTGTTAGAGATTTAGATTTTATTTGTAATACTCAACGATCGGTTGATTTTTCTATTCATTCTAATTTGGCTTCAAGTCTTTCTTTATGTTTGGTCGAATTATGTTCAACGTTACCTATACATGATCCAACGGAAATTCTTTAATTTTATGCTGTATATCTAACCGAATTTCAGCGATATGTCATACAAAAAAATCAATTATTTGTTTCTAATGCAGTTACTAGTACCAAATCGTTTTATTGCAGTTGATAGCGTATGAAAAAAATCTACAGGAATATGCATACTCTAGCAATTAATGGAATTTTAGGTAGTGTTGGTAATAATCTCGTAGTTTTAACAATAATGAATGGTTTTGGTTGTTATGGAGTCCAGTTATTGATCAAGTGATATAAAATAAAAATAGCTAATAAGATGAAAGCTTTTATTGATTTCCCTAGAACCGAACACAAATAACGGCAAACAGCTTCTTTCGTTTTCTGACTTTCCCTTTCGTGTTCACTTTTCGAAGTTGGCTAAGTCGTACTAGAAAAAACAAAAGAAATCTTTCAACAGGATTCCAAAAAAATCCTAAATAGGAGTTCATAGGATCTGATAGAGTTTCTGCTGGAGGCTCATGTAGGATGGTAGAATCCTGCAAGAATTGCTCAAGTTTTCAACAGTTAATGCTTTTTAGAACAAGGCCTTGGTTAACTGTTGCTTTTTCAATGTCGATAATAATAGAAAATTAATAACATCTATCGCAGACTCGTCTCTCCTCTATGTCAACTTTCTCACTCACCTTCCTAAAAATAGATTGATCTCATTTATGCACAGCTCCATAAAACGAGCTTATGCTAGTTAATACCGGTACTACGTATAAGAGTTCGTTCGTTAAATCCCCATTCATTTGAGTTTTATGAGCACAGAGTGCCATCGAGAATGGTATACAGAAAATACAAATGGACACAATCTAAGCAAAATAAGGGGTAGAAAGATGCACTAAAGCGAGATTTTAGAAAAATGGGAAAATGAAACTGAAGCTCCTTATTGAAAATTGGTCATTTTCTGGAATTTTTTCCATAAGAGTTGAATATGAAACAGCCATGTATCGTCAGAGCCGTTAATTGGGGGAGGGTGTACACCCTCCAAAATAAAAAATTATCTTTTCCTCGCAGCGGAAATTAAAAACTTTTTTCTTACATCCCCCGAGAAAAATTTTAAGATAAAATTTTTTACACCCCCTCCCCTAAAGTTGACCTCCTGTTTATGGCCCTGTGTATTGCCGATACGAAGTAGAACTTTATCTGCCGAGAGTAATAGAAAATATATGAGTACCCTTACCTTAGCAGCCATAATTGCAACCTCAATTCGGAATGAATGCCTGAGTATTGTGTATGTAGTGCTTTGTCCGATATTCGATAATACTAGTCTTAATTTTTCAACAGAATCGTATCTGTTTAGATTTCGACCATTTGGCTTTAAAGATAGTACATCTGGTTCTTTAGGTATTATCTAAGTATTTTTTCGCATTTATAGAAAAATTTCCTAGAATATAGAGAGCATATAATATTATCCGTTGGGAATAGACGAATATTAATCCCTAGAGATGTTAGTCGATCACTTTATCGATGGTGGCGGCGAAAAACCTCTAGCAGACATTTCCGTCTTTGACGGCCGTGACATGGAAATTTTTAAGAGTTATCATATCGAGAAAAATTCTCCTTCTCTTAGAAGTCTCAAAATGTGGTAAGGTAGGGTAGGAAATTTTCAATACCTAGTGTTTAGTTCACGACCTAAAGTAAAGTAACTATCATTATGACTGATCATCATACTGATGAGTTAAAGAAGTGGACTACAGAATGGTGTTAAAAGGAGACGAGAGAAGAACGGAACAGCGTTCATCAAAATGCCATATAATATAATTTAGAGATAAATATCAATATAATGTTTACTTCTGTCTTTTGCATACACATGACTCTAGTTGATAGCACAAACAAGTTTTAATTTTCAATAATTCTTTTTCAAAGATTTTTGAAAAATTTTTCAGAAATATTTTTATTAGTAGCAGCAGCGTAAAATTTCACAAAAAAGTTTCGCCTATGGCGACGGCGACTTGAAATTTTATAATTTTCTGTCGGCTGCATCAGCAGCATGGCTAACATCTATATTAATTCTTGCGTAGTGTTTGTTTATAAATAATATTTGCCATGCGAATATCTCACACTTAAAAAATGAACTTCTAAACAAGTTCACATTCTGAAAAACGCTAGAGAGAAACAATTTAGTTGAAATGCTGATGCCTTCTAAAACGCTAAAATCGAAAAAGATCCCGATGAAAATGCACAATAGATTTCCTATACAAAAAATTTGACTAAGATCAAAAGCGGCACGGGAAGCAGCGAGATGAAAGTGAAACGACCGATAAAGAAAACTAGGATCTTTTGTACGTTTTTTCTGCAAGTTTTGTATACGGAATTCATTGTGCATTTTCGTCGGGATCTTTTAAATTTCTGTCCCTTCTAAAATATAGAAACATTGCATTTTTCTATCTATAGCGTCATAATTTATAAAGATAAAAATATTTTTACAGTTTAGATGTTTATGCAATTACAAAACAAGGCAGTTATATATAAAACAGTTGTAAATTATGTTCTATCAAAGCTATACTGACCTAACAAATGGAAAAGTAGAATAAGGGCCGACCAACCGGAATATATTTTGAAACGCTCTCTAAGTGTTTGTTTTAATAACAGTAATGATCACGTTTAGGCTATTTATTCTTTGTTATATGCATATTTGGTTAGTGGATATGTACTATTAACTTTTCTATTGTTTTTTGCAAGAGTTTTTATTTGAGTATTTTATTATTAAAGTAAACGTCGCTATTCTTATAGAAGAATACGACGTATTACGGGCAAACATTGTTTTTCTAACCTTATTTAATTAAACAAGTATAGAGTTCACTATTAGTTAAACAGAACTTATTTAGCAAGGTATTTGAAACCACTGGACATTGTTTTGATATACAATTGAATCCCCATGAAGAATTTTAGGTTCGTCGTTTTTCACTTCCCAGCACGTTTAACTACCAAAAACACTGCTTGTAGCCAATAGCAGAGAAAAACTACTTCAAACTTTTCCCAACCATTACCCAAACTCATAAACAATCTTTTCAAAAATATGTTCATGTAAAGCTGTTCTCGAAATATTGAATTTAGGAATTGGTTTTCGTATTTGCAAGACATAGGCGTCTGAGTCAGAAATCCTTCACCCTTTTCAAACCGTTTTTTTCTATGAAAAATATATCATAGTGGCACGAGTATCATATTCTACAACTAAGTTTTGGGAAATCACAGAGAAAATTGACTTTTCAAGAAAATATGAAAAATCCTAGGAAAAATCTTAAAATCTACAGGCATTTTAGAATTTTTAGACTGCTTCCGCTTTAAGCCTCGGCTTACATTAGCATACACTGGAAGAACACATATTTCTAAATATCAGTGGCACTTATTCAGCATTTTGAAAATTGTCTTTTCTGAAAATGCGCGAATCTTTACATAAATCAGCTGCAGGTAAACCATTTTTCTTCGACACTTTCTCAACTTTAAAGAAGATATTCATGATTGGTGTAAGAAACTACACACATAGTTTTGCACCGTTAGAAAATCTGAGAAAAAGAACAGTGTTCCAGAAACACTTTGGAGGACTAAAGACGTGAATGACTGTCTAGAAAAATTTCTCTAAACTGGGTTGTAGAATATGATACTCGTGCCACTATGATATATTTTTCATAGAAAAAAACGGTTTGAAAAGCGTGAAGGATTTCTGACTCAGACGCCTGTGTCCTTGCAAATACGAAAACCAATTCCTAAATTCAATATTTCGAGAACAGCTTTACATGAACATATTTTTGAAAAGATTGTTTATAGCGCGTTTTGAAGCGCAGGAAATTCTGTCTTCTTGTGTGTCGTTTTTGCTAATCTGCACAAATCTATAGAAAAAGGTCAAGGAGCAGAGCGGGTGAGTTTGGGTAATGGTTGGGAAAAGTCTGAAGTAGTTTTTCTCTGCTGTTGGTTACAAGCAGTTTTTGGTACTTAAGCGTGCTGGGGGTGAAGAACGACGCACACGTGATTCCCGGTCATTTCTGTTGAAATCCATATTGAGCCATTATTTTACAGAGAACATTTTCCGGCCTTTGGACTCAATCAGAGTTGATATTGGACCAGTATATGGCTGATTGAAGGCTTTGAAAAATTTTCTTCTTTGATCCTGTTTTTGGTCAAAAAATGAAAATTTCGCGTCTTTTTCAGTCAGAATATATAAGACGATGCTCAAGACAGATATTATTTTCATCACTTGTTTTAAAATTAAATGTTATAGACTCGTTATTGTGAAGGTTCCCTCATATGTGCTCGCAAATTATTTCATTTCTAGGGGAAATTCTTTCTGAAAATCGATTTTCAAGAAACTTCGCCAGTGTTTCATCGGTTTTTACCAGTTTGAGTTATAATTCCAACCGACCGGATCGGCCCGGTTACACTTTCAGATAGGTTGGACCGGACAGGTTCACCGGTTCCAGCTCTGGAGTCAATCGACCTACGCTTTCACCTTTGCCAACAGGGAGTACCTTTAAGAAGTTTCGTGTAAGTTCCTTACTCTAAAATGCAGAAGTAAAATTTCAGATCTCACATTTTAAGCTAATCGCCTTGTTTACAAATATTCTACTAATTAAAATTATGGCTACAACTCTTACTCTACTCCAAGTTTCCGAGAAAAGTTTCTCAAAAATATATTAATATTTTGAATTTCGGAGCACACTTATTTAATTGAGTTTCTCACAGTTTTTCTATAGCAATGCGTTTAAAATTTTTTCATAATGTTGCATTGTCAATATTTTTTTGTTTAAATATATGAAGTAAGATGCACGATTTTGACCACCATCTTATATTTTTTTTTAATATGAGAACAGTAAGTATAATTTCAATAGTGAAAAAACGATTTGAGTTTTTGAAAAAAACAAGACAGTTAAAAAAACAAACAGGAAATAAGTTCAGTGTATTTCATGTATGTTTTTAAAAAGTAGTATACATGACATTCATCAGAAAAAGAAATTTTGAAAACCCGCATGCAGATATGTTACGAACGTGTATACACTTCAATTGAATTGACAAAAACGTCAAGTGCTCACCTATAACAAGAATTTTTTTTTCATTATTATACATTCCTCTCTCTCTCTCCTTCAGCGACATTTATGTTTAACCAGAATTCAGAGAACAATAAAGAAAAGAAAATAGACAGGTAGGAATGATTCGACTGATTTCAATTAGATTTCTCTCACATACATTTCACACAAATTCATTAGATTTCCGAAAATCGTAATGCTAATTAATCACTAAAGAACTTCATACACTCAAAATCTAAATATAGTATGGGGTCATAATTATACAAGAGTGGTGATAATTTAACAAATGTGAAGGTTCATTGAACATGGTTATAATAATTTTTTGGCATCATTCTTCGGTTTTCGTTTACAATTTGTTTGTATGTGAAGTGCAAACTGAAACCACGAAACAGTTTTCATATTTATACATTTTACAAAATAAAAATTTATCATTAAAATCGTACAACTAAACAAAATAAGTTACATTTTTTTTTTAATGTATATCTGTAATATTTAAACAATTCTACCTTACCAAAAATAATAAGAGAAAACCGACAAATAGATTTTTATCCGTATGTTAAAAGAAAGAGAAAAATGACCATTATTTTTATTTTACGTTTACATAATGAGAAATTTTTAACACAAATTTAATTGATATTTGTAACAATTACATGATACTTTCTAATTGAATTATTTTTGAAAACTATAAAACTACAGATTTAGATTCTCATGTTTATTCTCAATTGATCTCTTATTAATTTGGGATAATAAGACATCTTAATGCACGCATACAATCGAATGTTTTTCTATTAGAACTAGCGTTTTCTAATTGATAAACCAAAAACTAAGTGGATATCGTGTTAAAGAAAAAAAAAAGTGTCATGACACGCTCTGTTACATAAGTGTTGAACGAGAGATGTTGAACCATACATGAGGATAAGATATAAACACAAGAAGCTCATATTCTATCACAAAACGGTTTGTTATATCGGTCACTTAGCGTTATTTTTCAATCATACACACAGACACACACGCACACACACACACTTTTTTTTACACATGATTTTGTTCCTTCTTTCTCTCTTCTCTTCTTTTGTTCTCTATCCGTTCTTTTCTTTCTTTCGGCATTCTGAAGAGTAGTAATTGTCTTTAACTCTATTTTTTTCTAGATTTTATTAATAAACCCTTCATCTTATTTTGCATCAAATTAAAAGCCTTATTCCCTCGTTTTTATTTTTCATATTTTTTAACATTTTTTTAATTTTCGATTTTGCAAACAATAGAGAGTAAGAGATCAACAATATTTTTTCAACACCGACATTATACAAAACATACATTAGAGTGAGTAAGATATATTCAATAGAAATAGTTTTTTAAATTAAAAATCAGAAAATAGATAAATCCTGTCATCGGAATCTTTTTGATCATCAATGAAGTTTAAATGTATTTGTCCAAGAAGTGATCGATTCATACGATTTAGATGTAGCATTCGTGTTTTGTCATCTGAATCTCTTAATATCTTTTGCAGATATTTATGATAAATAATCGTCAAAATACGTGATTGGTTAAACAGAAACAAAAAAATGGCTAGTTTATTACATTTGGATTCTCCACAAAAAATTTCGCCAATATCTGTAATTAGTCCACGATCTTCTTCGAGTCGTAGTCAACTAGAAGATAATATCACAAATTTACAAGGTAAGCATTTTTAATGTTGAAAAAAAACTCGTAGTTAACTAAAACAGAATAGTTTGTTACTATAAGACTTTATTCTACTTGTATTGTTTTATGATTGACATATTCAACTGTTACCTATAATAAGTGAGATATGATAACAATGAAAATTTTCAAATAAAATAATGGTTATAGAACCTTGACTGATCATTGAAAAATGAGCTCAGGGTAGAAAAAATTAAATGTAACAATGATCATTTTACTGTATTGTCTATTGTTAAATTAACAAACTTGTATGAGCACTGATGCTTCGAAAACGTCTACATGATGAACGATCATTCTGTATTTGTATACGTTCGAATGATTCATTTACTGGAAGTATAAAGTCGACAGAACAGTTATCAGGTAAAGTTGCAGATGCGTTCGCCTTGTAATTAGCTCTAAGCTACCTTTCTCAACAATCTTAAATATAACCCATCTCGTTAAAAGTTAGAAATACATAGAATATTTTGACACTTACATAGTGGAAAACAGTGGTTTAAAAAAAATTAAAAAAAATACTTGTCAAATAAAACCACAAGTGCCTTCACAAAGCACTTGGCAGAAATAAAACCGAGTATTGCAATCTTGGAGAAGCACTTGTAAAAGTTCATGGTAAATAAGTAGTTTTGGAAATATTTGCCAATTTTTCCGAGTATTTGTTAAGTACTTCCCAAGCAATTAAGTGCTTGGATTAAGTACGTCTATTATGGCATTTTAAGTGGAAAGAAAATAAGCATATTGTGTGCATTTTCTACGGTTAAAAAGATTCAACCTCAGTCACTCGGTTCAAACGAGTGTACAGCATCCTTTAGTCGTGGCACTAGAGAGAGCGTAAAACATTCAGTATGTTCACCATCATTGTCTCTTATTGTTCGAATTGTCCATCATTTTTCTCCACTTTGTGTTAAAGAAGTACGATTCATCATCAAAAAAAGAACCAAAGTTTTTTATATTACTTTCCAAAGAACACTTTTTAGATCATCTTTCTGCGGATTGCTGTATGTGTCAATCAAACGCGCGGATCATTTCGATGAGAGAGATCCCATAATTGCGCGGAACGTCTTATTTTGTGGAGAAGAATGTGATCGTGAATAAGAAGTTCTTTCTAAACAGCAAATTTGGTGAAACTTTATACACTTCTCTTGATAAGCGACTTTCAGTAAAAGGTGGAGAAAAATGATGGATAATCCGAACAATAAGAGAGAATGATGGTGCACATATTAAGTGGTTTAAGCTCTCTCTCTCGTACCATGACTAAAAGATGCTGTACACTAGTCTGTATCGAATGGCAGAGGTTTTAAAATTTCGAATTGAAATCTTTCTAACCGTAGAAAACGCAAACAACATGCTCATTTTCACTCTTCTTTCCACTTAAGATGGATAGAGGGGCTGTTTTCTGTTCGATTTATGCTATTTTCGAATATTAAGAAATACCAAGCACGTCAAAATATTAAGAATAAAACGAACTTGGCAGAATGTTTTTAAACTTTTGAGCGGTAAACCGTGCTTAGCAACTCTAAGTGCTAAAACATTTTAGTTTTTAACTATTAACATTTTCAATGGACTCATATAATGTCTCATCATGAGAAGAATGGCGAATTTTTTTCGACGTTATACGCTAACAACGGCATTTCATATCAAGTAGAACAGAATGCAATGTCATTGCTTTTCGTAGTTTGATATTGCTTACAAATGGTCGGTCTGCATAGAAGAGATTAATGGTTTAATTGAATTCTTGTTGTTTCGAAATCGAATATCTGAGACATTTAAACAAACCTAACAATATATCCAGATCAAAAACAACTGGCATAAATGGCCTGTGAATGAAATAGCTAACAACAGGATTTCAACAGGCTTTTGATTGTGAAAAAATGGTCAGTTAACAGATACCATTCATTGTCCTTCATCTGATCTTTAATGATGGCCTAAAAACAAGCAATTAATTGTGTGTTAGTAAGGCTCAGATTTAGATAACCATTAAATGGCACTTTATTGCCTATTTTATGACCGCTACATAAACAGACAAAAACGGCATTTAACGTTTACCGTACATAAGTCTGACTTATGTAGTCGAGGAATAACAAAACTCTACGTTTTCTATGAGAAGACAACATGAGATATATAGTAGCGAGGTCCGAGAAACAAAAGAGTGAGTTAAACGGTAAACGCCTTTTTTGTCGGTTTATGTAACGGTTTCGTTTACTTATGTTCTTGTGTTGAGGAAGTGGTTACTGGTTCTAGGGATTGGGCCAGGAATGGCACCGATCATACCTAGGGAACCAAAAATATTCAGAAATTTGAAAAGCTATTTAATTCATAGTAGTGGTCAGAAAGAAATTAGTCATAATTAACAGTCGGATCCTTGGCCATATATAGCCAATAATTACGCAAAAATGGCCATTAAACGGTTATTATTAAATGCTTGTTTTCAACCTGTTTCTTGGCTGTTGAAAAAATGCCACTTTTTTAGGCAGTGATACGTTCCCAGTTATACGGCCGAGGAATGGTCACAAAATAATGTTAACTAGCTAAAAACTGTCATTTAAGACGCATTTTGTGCGCTGTTAATAGACAATAAATTACACCGTTTTTCGTCCTCTGCGAGCTGAAAGATAAAACTTTAAGATCTAAAAACATTCTAAGGTTTATGAACCTAATAACAATTTTAAGAGAATGCCATCTACAGTTGATAATAATGTGCTCTCCAAGGAAGGAGGAACAACTTAAAGTTGAAAGTCGCCATTTTTACTGGGACATTCTCGTTTTCAACTCTCAAGCTAACCTTTTTTTTCCGAGAAAAGGATATTTTGATACTAGCAAATAGTTTTTTTCTCTAGCCGAACAAGAACGTGTTCAAAAAAAAACTTTCACAAAATGGGTGAATATCTATTTATCATTGGTAAGAACTTTGAATTTAACTTTTGCTTCTATTTCAATGATTTCAATACTCTATAGCACGATCCGCCTATATTTATCCACGACTTATTCGAAGATTTCAAAGATGGAACAAAACTGATCGCTTTAATCGAAGTTCTATCGGGAGAATCAATTGTAAGTTGCATACCAGCTAGGATGTGATTTTATTGACATTCTTTTATTATCAGCCCATGGAACGCGGCAAAAACATGAAGAGAGCACATTACATGAGCAATGTTAGTAATGCACTAAAATTTTTGGAAAGTCGGAAGGTAGTGAAAAATAATCTTACTTCCTTATGAGGCATACGATATATCTTATAATGTAGATAAAACTAGTCAACATTCGTCCGGCTGACATTGTCGACGGAAAATCGATCATTTTGGGCTTAGTATGGATGTTGATACTTTGCTATCAGGTAGAAATGTTCACATTGCTGCTATTTATTCAGCTGAATACCATTAACTTATTTTAGATCGAAGAGTCAGGGAACGAGGATGGTTCAACAGCACCCAGTGGTACGCGTGGTAGAGCAAAAGAAGTACTACTTGAATGGGCAAGAAAGAAGACAACAGGGTAAAATATAGAAAATAATTAGCATAAGGGTGGCTAACAAATGCTACTTTTAAGCTAGTTGCTATGGAAGAAGTATTATATACTAAGAATTCATTACTAACATCTTTTAAATGAGAATAACTAGCTGAAAACTGTCAAGTTCATTATTTTCAGTAGGTATAATTGCTCATCTTCTTTTTTTATCAGAAATCCTCCAAGAACTACTTCGTCACGGTAAGCATGTCTGTTTTGATGTTAATGCATTGACACAGATATTCGAAAATGTAATCACTCTGTATATGCATGCTACAGACTATATCTGATTTAGACAGATTTTAATATATATTATTGCTTGCAGTTTGATTATCCATTTATATTTCGTAAATTATTATTTTATTTTTATTTTAACACTGTAGAGCTTTCGAGTCAACCGACCATTGCCAGTACATTTTTTTTTGTAATGTACCTTTTTGTAAAATATACTGACGATGGGTTGATTGACTCGAAAGCTCTACAGTGTTAAAATAAAAATAAAATAATAATTTACGAAATATAAATGGATTATCAATCTGCAAGCAATAATATGTATTCAATTATATCAGAAGTCCTGCCAATACAACATCCTACTAGATTAGATAGATTTATAATAGATCATTTTACTGATGCTTACAAACCTATTATACGATTTTTTTAATTGGCTATAAATGCAATCGATGAATCAAATCTCTATTGCGACTTAACTCAGATACTATTTCACGCATGGTTCCAATCACGAGCGAAAGAGCAGCTCGGAAATAGAGAATCACAGACTATTTCGCAGCGGATTGGAGAGCTTTGAGATTGGAATATCCAATTAATTAAATCCATTGCTTCCACAGTCCAGTTAAGTGCGTGGTCCAAATGTAGATTATTTTTGTTTACACTTCAGTCATCTATATTTCTACATGAAAATATCTATCTTAGTTCTGTATTTCTACAGGAAAATAAAGAACTAAGATTGACTGAATCTATTATGGTACGATAATAAGTTCACACTGTTTTTCACCTCGAAAATGTGCTCCACAACGATCTTCTTAAAGAACAACTATGAAACATGTGTGCGATCCTTCTAGTTTCTGTTTCAAAAGACAATGGTTGAATGTATTTTGAATAAGGATTGATAACAATATTTTGTCAACGATTGTTATTGAGCATATATCATTCTGATTGTGCTCCGAAAATCATAGAATGATTGTTTAGGAATATTTCGTACTTTCTGAGTATTTAGCCTAAAACTGCTTGTTTTTCCTAAGAGACGTCATCACTTGGTTGTCTTATATTTAATAGAAAACGTTACTACTAGATGTAGAATGATCGGAACCCAGAGGATTTTCTATTTTTGGCGAGGGGTACGTCCAAAATTTTAAGAAGAATTTTCATACAAAATGGGACAAAAATTTTTATAGAAAAAAAATATTACTTTGAAAACTCTTCCTAAAGTTTTTGAAGTATCCCTCGTTAAAAATAGAAAACCTTCTGGGTTCTCGAGTGTGCTGAATATGAAAAAAAACACTTTTCAGCAACTCAAAGTGAACTTTATATTTTTCCGGTGATATGCTGCACACAACTTAGCGATATCCAAAACATCTGAGAATCAATCGAAGAATGTTTTTCCAGTCAGTTATTTGGAGTGCCTAGTTGGATCCCAAAAGTTCTGAATAACGCTTATGATTAAGAGATCATAAAAAATTGAAAGAATAGAAAGGTGTACGCCCCTCCATCCTGCTACGGGTCTGACATCCGATGATTAAAATAGATGGAATCATAGTGTAGGGCAGTCCATTACTTCCAAAGCACACTTTAGAATCAAAAATTTTGTTTTATCTTAATGAGGCATCCTTATCTTTGAAAAATTAGTCAGATACACAATGTACAGATGCTATAACAAATTTGATTTATTCGAGTAGGTCTTGGCTGTACACTGTTAATAGTCATAGTTCTTTATTCTTCTTATATCAGACGTTATTCAAAATACATTCTAAGACTTTCTTCGTTGACACGGATAGCACAATTGTATTTATTTTCGTGCGAAAATTCTGCCTGCTTCTTGTAAAGTGTCTGTTTCTCATAATATACAATATTTATTATAAAGATTATTTTTAATTTTAGTCAAGTTGAAGGTTTGGAAGTAAAAGATTTTACTACTAGTTGGCGTGATGGTATGGCTTTTAATGCTATGATACATGCAATTCGCCCTGAATTAGTCAATTTGCGGGCTGTACAACAGATGGATGTTCGTCAACGTTTAGAAAATGCATTTTCTACAGCCGAAGAACGAATGGGTATTCCTCGATTAATTGATGCTGAGGGTGAGTGTTTTCTGAATTTTTTTATACATTAAGCTTATAAATCATACTTTTCGAGTGACATGAGATAATGAAGAGCTGAACAACAGTCCAGGAACCCCCATCATGATTTATTATACATAGACACTAGTTTCTATTGAGCTAATTTTAAACAAGTTTACGGTTATACAAACTGTACAAACAAAAAACGAATTTGCGATCTCATTATGATATATATAAATATATCGTACTACAACTGTGTAAAAAGAAAAAACACTTTTATTTTTCAGAAGAACTATATCAACAGGAAAGGATAAAATACGTATATGAATGATTACGTATAGTTCGAACAATTTTTTTTTTCTTCTTCTGCTAATAAGGTATACATTGTTAAAATAACATTAGAAATTATATTGAAGGTATATGTGCGTGACTTAGAAATGAAACAAAGAAAAAAGAATGGGAACTAGTAGAGATTGTTAGGAGGAATTGAGAGATACACGGAAAGTATTTATAAATATATATATTCATGAAACATGTTCAGTTTTTTTTAATAAAAAAGAAAAAAATGACGCACAAATAATCGTACGAGGTATGTTAACTCGTCTTTCCACCGTAGACCTATATCTCAGAGTATGTAATTTAAATCATCCCAGCTTCTATAATCACTTGTTATCCATCGATCTTCCTCAGATTTGTACAAAAATTTGTTGTTAACGCACATATTCTTTAAAAAGACTTCAATGTTTTCATGTTTTTTATATCGATATATTTATTCTTATGTAGATGTTGACGTACCCAAACCAGATGAAAAATCGATTATGACTTATATCGCTCAATTTTCAAGAAAATATCCTGATGAGGTTTGATATAATACTGCTCTCTAAAAAAAAACTTTAGCTTACAAAACGAACATTTTGGCATTTGCACCTAATCAAAACCGATATCCATATCGTACAGTCCTGCTTAACGTTTTCTTGAACGTTTTTTCGCTGATACAACACCTAAATTCATTTATTTATAAGACAAACGACGTTCAAGCGTATTCTGAGAAACGGCTAAGCAGGACTGTTCGATACGGATATCGGTTTTTATTAGAAGCAAATGTCACAATAGCTTTGTAAGCTATAGTTTTTTTTTTGTAGAGAGTGAAATAGATGCCAATTCGTCAGCAGATTTAGTTTGCTATTTTTTAGCCATCTGGTGCTCTGAATCGTGAACATGGTGAACTTTTAAGATGGATAAACGAATCACAACATCGTTTACAGATTGTTAATCAAGCAATAACCGATATTCAAGCAGAATACAAGGTTTGTTATAATTAGATGTTTGTATGTGTTTTGTCCATAAAAAAAAGAGGACTTGAGTATTTTAAACAGTTTTAGTGATGCTAAAAACAAATAAACAGTTAAAATGCCGTTTTTTCTGTTATTCAGGACTATATTAAATATGAAAAAGAATGCAATGAAAAACATAAACAATTTAAAAATTTTGAACGAAAAGAATCAAAATCAACAACCTTTCCAGCAGAAAAATTAAAAGAATTAAAAGATTCGTTTGACGACATTATTGACAGGTATGTGAACGAAAAAAAAGAAGTTGGAGAACGGAAAAAGATTACTCATAAAACAGTGATATTAGTAGTACCAGCAAATAAGTACAACTTTTCATAACAATTGAAGCTTTAGATCGTTAGATAAATTAGAATTGAGACTTTTATTCAAAATTTTCATTTAGAGTGAAGAAATGGCGAATTAAATTGGATACAAGTTTACCAGGTATGTTTTAAACAAAAAAGAATGATGATGAAAATACCAGTGACAATTACTACCATTTTCTAGGCGAACTTGGTCAGATAGGTCAATGGATTAATGATGCCGAAAGTTTATTAGAGAAAGATCTGCCATTTGATCCAGAAACATTGTCACCTGAAGGAAATTACAAAAATTATTCAATATTAAAAGATGAACATGCTGTTAGTAAACTAATTTAAACGTAAGATAAACAATGTTATTTTTCTTTTTATTCTTTTCTAGAGATTCTTTAATAACAAAGATCTCATTCAACAAAGTTTTTTGCGTATTAAACGTGATAGTTCAATTGTTGGTCAACATATATCACAAGAACATTTGAATAATTTAAATGGACGTTTAACAGCTATTATGCAAAATTCTGAGGAAAGAGAGCATTATTTAAATTTTGAAGAAACACGATGGAAACTCCAATGTTTATTGACACCATTTGATCAACTATTGAAAACTTTAAATCAGAAACAAGGCAATATAGATGAAACAGCTAGACGTTTAAATGAATTAAAGGTATCCTATTGTTACTTTTATTTTACGTATCATTGACATCTTCTCGCACTTTTAGATTATGGTACATGGCGATAAAATAATTCAAACAATTGAACACATAATGCCGGATCTGCACAGCAAAGCACAACAATATCATCAGTTATCTAAAAAAGGTAAAAAGTAGACTCTATCCATAATTGTCCGTTTAATGTTGTTTATCTATAGATGATCGAAAAAAAGAATTTATAACATTTACTGAACAAGTACGTAAACGTATGAAAAGTGCTGTTACAGATTTAACATCAAAAGAAACATTGCTGGAAGAAACAATGGAGAATTGGAATACATATTATTCGTGTATTGAACCGTTTGAAAAATGGTTAAATGAGGGTGAACAAGTATTAAGACGATCATCAGAGGAGAAAACAGCATATTTTTCAAATGTTGAAAATTGGAGACAATTTCATCTAAAACTAAATAAAGCAATTCAATTTTTACTTTCTGTTTGTGATGATGATAATGGAACAATGTTAAAAAATAAATTATTACTTATTAATCGTCGTTGGAAAGATATTGACGATAGTGTTAAACAATATCATCATGATGAAGTTATTAAGAAAAAACGTGATGAATTTTATGCTGGACGAGCAAAATTATTAGAGACATTGGAAAAAATTGAACGAGAAATTCAAGATAGTTTACCTTGTACATTGAAAGCAATCAAAGAACAAGATCATCGTTTATATGTGAGTTATCACTCTATTTCTTGATATTAATTTTAAATTATTATTATTATTGTAGAATGCTCAAGCTGAAATAGAAACGTTTCAACGTACACTTCAAATATTAATAAAACTTGGACAAACAATTGATCGTGAAAGTGGTGATCAACATCATCCAGGTGAAATGATTTCTTTATTACAAGTTTGTCAGGATAAATTATCTAAAATTGAACACGATTTACCACTAATATCAAAACGTAATAAAACAATACATACACAATTACAAAAATTTGAAGATGGTATGGATAAATTTACACAATGGCTTAATGATGGTAAACAAACAATTCATCAATATACATTACAAGTACCAGTAAAAAAAATTGAAACATTTCTTGAACAACATCGAGTAAGTGTATAATTTCTGTTTATAATACAAAATTCAATAATATAGAAAAAACATCTATTGTAGAATTTTTTTACTGAAACTGCTTATTATCGTTCGATGATTGAGAGTAAAGGAAAATTATTGACAGATTTAAAAAAATCAAATGTTGGAACACAAATAAATTTTAATATGATTGATGAACAGTATAATCAAATGTTAATCGAATTTGAGGTAGAGATAAAAGATTAGTTTATATTTTGAAAATAATTTTATAAAATTCATTTTTAAATTTTAGCAAATTTGTCAAGAAGCATCATATTGGGATAAACAATTTTCATTACATACAGAATTATGGAGAAATTTTCATCATCGTTTGAAACTATTAGAAGATTGGATAGAAAAAGCGCAAGATATTGTCAAAGAAAAAAATGATGATTACGCATGGCTAATACGAAAACATAAAGTAAATTGGTGAAAAATTGATCATATTCTATTCTTATTCTGGTCATTTAGGATTTTTTTGATAACGCTGACGATGAAATACTACATGGTTTTGTTAATTCTGGTCAAGAACTTTTACACATAAGAAGTGAAAATGATCAGAAAGACATTAAACATCTAATGGATACTTTAGAAACAAAATGGAAGGTAAATACGAATGTACCACTGTGCTTCACAAAGTCTAGAAAGTCATCTTAGTGAGATAACGGTTAAAGAGGGTTTTGAATTCATAAACTCTAAAAAAGAATGAATGTAGATGATATTTGCGTTTCTTACAGAATGTGTTATAATGAATGTGACAGATCCCATCAGCTATATAACTCACTCCTTAAGCCACGTTCACACGACACTTTTTAACTGAGTTTAATCAAAATCCTAACTGAGTTCAGACGCTCCTGGGGATTGACCAATGTGAAAATACCGGAAATGCGCTTCGAACTGCATATGTGTATAAGTTATTTGACCATAACACATGTGTAGAAGATGTAGCTGATCACTGATTGATCGATGTTTAATAGGGGGTCCTTAATCGAGTTTGCAAATTGCCAAACTGAGTTTTTAAACTAAGTTAACAAACTGAGTGCGTTCATACGAGACAAAATTGGAGAGATTAGGATTAAACTAAGTTAAAATATGTCGTGTGAACGTGGCTTTATACTGGCAAGCAGTTGATACGAGTGATTAATGACGTTTGTTATTTATCTGTTAATAAATGTTCAGTAGAATCCATCATTGTGCGCACCTTCCTATAGTGGACAGTCTGACGTTCGATCGAGTTATGTAATTATGTTTTAAATGAACCTCTCTAATGTAACCACTATCTTACTCTGTACAGAGGCAAAAAAACTATAAATTGGACACATACGATAATACGTCGAAAGAAAAGAATTCGTATCATGTAGACAGAAGAAAAATATACATCCCACATCGATGCAATTAGTCGTTCAGAAGATTGTGCACGTGTTCTGTATTTGAAAAGGAAAGAGAGAAAAATAGTAACTGAGCAGAGACTTTAACAATTGTGTAGAAGAGTTTCAATCATGTTCTCACTAGGTATGCACCAGTTAAAAACTGCTGTTTGAACTTCCACGAAAACTGTGATAAATTGCCTATAAAAGATTTCTCAGAGTCGCCGAACGTCTCATTTTGTAGACTAATGTTTGGACTATAGTTCCATATAAGCAGACAAATTTCGAAGTTATCTATGGTACAAATATGTGCAGTATAAAATGCACTAAATTCAGAAAATACTTAGGGCAATCCAAAAGTAGTGAGAGAGGTACTTTATTTTCTTAAGGAGCGCTTCAAAAACATTTCTCTTTTAATGAACAGATAGAGCATCTTTCGCTCTATTTTTCTATGCTATTTGATCAATATTCAACTAATATTATAATAATAAAATTTCGATAAG
>CAJNOQ010002874.1:0-22298 GCA_905250885.1 Didymodactylos carnosus | reverse complement strand
TAATCCCCTGACATGTTTCTGATAGAAAAAATGCAATTCCATTGGGTGCGGAAACCCTACCTTATCCGCCCTCCTCCTTTCTCAAAGTCTTTTTGTGCACAAGTAAATAATGTAACAGTCTGATCATTATCCGTGTAGACTTGTCTTTTTCGTGAACACATATTTGATAGAGTCAGCAGAGCTTTTTACTTCATCTATTTCTGGCTATTTAAGAGCCCCCCTCGAAAATGGCGATTTTCGGTCAAAAAATCCGTTTTGAGATGCGCACATGTAAAGATAGCCTGAAGTGTCTACTTTCAGAATCTGTATTGCTTTTCGTTACAAAACTGATTTTTCGATGATTTTTGAGGAAGTTTCCTAAGAGCCTCGAAAAACCGGATCTTCAAATAATAGTTTTTTCCTGAATAGTAATGGAGTTATAATTGTTTTGAACACACAACGTTGTAGAGCAAACGTTTCTGGCCAAAATAAGACCTCGCACAACTCTGTGTGACCTTGCACCAAAAAGTTACAGGCATTTTCCTACAAGTCCTAAAATGGAGTATTTCATACAGCGTTTAAAACATCGTTTTCACCATATAAGAGTTACACCTGAAGTGCGTTTCAAGATTTTTAATAGTGGTTTTGTCGTAGAGAGTTCATTCTTTGTTTGTTTAAAAGAGGAAAAGAAATTACGACTGACTGGCGTCGATTTTTGTATTAAGTCTTAGTATTTTGGCAAACTGAGAATTTTTCGGGTTTTGAAGGTTGTTGGTTGCCTCGAAAAACAATAAAGGCTTAATTGAAAAATCGGCGCCTGTCACTCCATATAGTTAGGTATCTAGTTTAAAATAAAACAAACTCGAACTCCGCAGCTTGAAGTATATTAAAAAATCTTGCGAGGCACTTCAGGATCCTTTTTGGATCTTGGTTTCTGGAAGATATTATATTGGTATTTTTATTTTATGCATGGCTAATTGCAATATTTGCTGTATTCTGCTACATGAGCAGCTGACTCAACATCGAGTTCATTCTAAAACTTCGTCTCTAGAGACCGGATCTTGTGAGGATTCTCTAATCCTCACAAAAAAGGCTGAAGTGAAGTTTAGGTTCGTAAATGAGAAACCATCGGAGTTTCCTGAGGAAAAAACAACAAATGGTATAAAGAAAAGGAGGAAAAGAAACTAGCGTTATTACAACTGAAAGATACTTTTAATTTGACTGATGCAGGTTTCAATGCGATAGAAAAATATCTGAAAAAGCACAAGACCTTCTTTTCGTTGCATCGGACACGTGAATTGAAAAAAGAATATAATCAAAAGTTTTCAATATGATTTACGAATTCTGGCGACGGTACCTATGACGACTTTTTATATGCTGTGAGAACTGCTCTATATATAGCGGAGACACTATTGAAAAAAACATGATCCACCAGAACGTCGTAAAGTAGAAAAAAACTGACGTTTCATACAAGTATGGAAAGTACCTTACTGGAAAATAAACACATTGTAGCTATGTGGGCAAATTGTGTAGAAGGAGGACTAGAAACTATATTACTACCTGCACTAAACTGATTTTCTCCGGTGAAAGATGACTTATATATGCTCAAAATATATGAAAAATTTTAGGCGATTATCAGAATTAGCTCAAGTAACTCTAAACAATTTGACATAAAACTAAACAAACTATCCGTTTTTTGAATACATAGAGAGTATTATACCGGTAACGAGAAAAATATACATAACTAATTTCTACCACTATTTGATTCTTTTCATTCTTAAACTTCAGAGTAAAGAGAACTCATCGAAAAAAGACTTTATTTTAATATTCTAATAATTCATTAATTTGAAAAAAATTTTTCATTAATATGAAAAAAAGAAACTTTACAAACAGACAAAAAGATTTACACTCATATCTTTCTTCTTGTAACATTCATTCCAAAACTCTGTGAAATAATACTTTTTAACTGTTTTTAATGTGCTGCTGATTAGCTTTTGTATCTTCCTTTGTAGTATTTTGTTATTTCATCAAACGATTAACCTTTGGATGATAATGATGGTGGTGGTGTGGAATTCAAATGGTTTAGCTATTCTTGTTGTTGATCAACTTTAACATTTTCCGTTGCTTTGTTGTCTTGGCTCGTTCTATCAGACGATGAATCTTTGGACGATGATGGTTTCAAATTTGAATCTGCTTGTTCTTGTTTAGCCGTATCACCTTCTTGCTTTGGTTTATCCGCTGAACCTTTGGATGATGATGGTTTCAAATCTGAATCTGCTTGTTCTTGTTTAGCCGTATCACCTTCTTGCTTTGGTTTATCCGCTGAATCTTTGGATGATGATGGTTTCAAATCTGAATCTGCTTGTTCTTGTTTAGCCGTATCACCTTCTTGTTCTTTGTCATCTTCTTGCTTTGGTTTATCCGCTGAATCTTTGGACGCTGATAGTGCTGTGCTGCTTTCATTGGCGGATGCTGCTGGTGGAGTTGATTTTGACTTATCATCTTTTTCTTTCTCATTATTTACCTTGCCATTTGAATGAGGGTCCATTTTTGGCGTTGATTTTGATGGCGATTTATCTCCATTTTTTGAATTCTATGAATTAAAACTCCAGAGATACAAACAGAAAGATTAATTTTGTTTTTATAAAAGAACATTCAAATTCGCATCCGATCTACTAAATATTTTTTATGTTTAACAAGTAAATAGACTTTCTCAGAATAAGGCAGTAAGACTTTGCAATCGTAAAATCGACGGTCAGTTTCAGTCATTCAAGTAATTCATCGTATATATCACATCCTTCATCATGCTACATCCGCAGTGTCCAAACTAGTCAGTCACGAAAAAGTGATTGTCATTTTTCTCTATTAGTGAAGAAAGAGCGATCATGTAATCAGCAGCATTGTGAGTAGAAACGTAGATAACAACTCATTCTGTAAAAAAAAATTGGATGAACCATCTAATAGAAGAGTTTTGAAGCATCAGATTGTCGCAAATAGTAGCAAGAGCGCTTATCAGTTATTTTCTAAAACCTGTCTAGTTCTTTGTGTTAAGAGATGAAACCCTGTTTTCCGCACAATTCGAGTCCCTATCATACGTACCATAAAACTACGTTAAGCTCTTTTCGAGATTCCTTGCTGTACCAGAGATATTTGATTTTTAAGAAATTTTACGCAGTTCTGATCAAAATCGAATAACGAGGGAAGGTTCACAAGTGTGACTCTCAGTTTCGACTGGGATATATACCAGTTTGTAAAGCTTGACGAGCTGATTACGATGCCATAAAGTATTTTTCTCCATAGCTCAGGAAGGCCCGATTTTCTGGAAAACCAGTTTTTCAGAAAATCTAAAAAATAACAAAAACCTTTTCTAACGAAGCATGATTGTAGCACGGATATTTCATGTTTTCTAAAAAACTAGTTTTCCATAAAATCGGGTCTTTCAGGGCCAGGGGAAAAATGCTTTATGCCATCGTAATCAGTTCGTCAAGCTTTACAAAATTATCCCAGTCGAAACTGAGAGTCACATTGTGGACCTTCCCTCGTTAGTGGTTTCAGAATAAGTGACAATTTAACTGAAAATCCGTGAAAACGTGTTTTATAAGTAAACAATGAATTAAAATTCGATGAAATCATTTTTCGAACTACGGAAAAGTTTTCCTAGGTGTCTTAGACATAAATACAAAAAGATTTATTAAATTTTTATTACTTGTTTCTAAAAATAATCGAGATACGCAGAGAAATATATTTTCTACAAATGAGATCTTTTCAAACTTCATTTTACCGCTGACTTAGACTAAGTGGAACTGACAGTACCACCAGTGTCCAGTTCTACAATTCAGTGGAAATTACTAGAACTCGCAGAATTCGACACATTCAAATGTGTCCCTAAGAGTCTGTTCAGAATCTGGTTCGGATAGAATTCCAAAACCAGAATTGGCCGATCTTACAGTATCTGAATGTGAACTATTATAACTATCTACAGATCCTCTCTATGAATTGACAGATTCTGGTTCAATTCTGTCACTATCTGGTCCAATTTTGGTAGAAGCAGATCTGAAGTTGTGTAGAGATGGGATGGGGGGCGAGGTGCATAGTTCGTGAGCCACAGCACACTTCTTTTTTGCCTCAAAGTAAACTCACTTTTTTCATCTCATTTTCATTTTCTTTTTGTTGTTGCTGTTCAATATGTTTTAAACATTCAATACCACAGACAAAACTGACTAGAGCCAATGATGTATATGTGAATACAATTGCTGTTAGCCATAGTTTAGAACTGTAGCCATTTGCATTTGAATGTTGTACAAACAGACCAAAACATATTGTTTGTGCAATACATGCCAGTAACAAAACTGATGGTACAATATAATAGTGTTGACGAAAAAATGGTTTAAATGCCATCATAAATGATAACAGCATACCACTCAATACCAAAATAATACCAATTAATGAGAGAAATACGACAGCGAAATTATTATATGGTTCACGTGTAGTACATAATGCTTCTTCTGATCTCAGATGACAATCATCGAACAGACCGTACCATTCAATTGGTGTTCGTGTGGAGGATGAAGATGACCATTCTAAGTTGTTAGAGGAATGATTTTGTTTAGATGCGGTTGAATAAATAATTGACCATGTATTTGTACGTAACGATATAAATGCCATAACAAATGTTAGTAATAATAATAGACTTGAAAATATAAGTAATGAACGTTCAGATTTCATCATTAGATTATTTTTTGACTTCATTTTACTCTTATTTTAAGAGAGTGAAAGTAGTGAAAACGTAAACGAACTTTTTCTATTGAATGATAGTCAGTTTGAAGAATCCCACAGATATATATAGATATAGAGATAGATATATGATGAAGAGAGACTGGAAGGAAGCGATAAAATAAATTATGAAAGAGTGACTTATTCGATGATACGGTCGAACTAGAAATTGTAAACGACCGACTAGTTCAACGATACGGTCGAACTATTTCTTTTTCTCCCTTTCTTTTAATCTCTCATTCATTATGTATCTATATATACATATATGTGGGATCATTTAATATAAAAACTTCATTCGCATCTTCACTACTTTCATTTCTTAAAATAAGAATAAAATGAAGTCAAAAAATAATCTAACAGTAAAATTTGAATGTTCATTACTTATATTATCACGTAGTGGATGAATGGTTATTATGGATAGTTTTCATTAAATAATTTATTTTTGATAATTTCAACTGAACATTTTTTCAAGGAACATTCGCACAATTTAAAGTTCTTCAGATAGGATTACTGATATCAAATACATATTGCATAAATCATTTTGAAAAGTCAATAATACCAGAGTATGTAGATTCGGACATACTTTGAATGTACTAGCTATTTAAAAAATATACCTTATGACTTCTGCATTATATTCTAGTTGAGAGTTTTGAAACATTTTGAAAGTCATGCAGCTGGAGTATGACGTGTTGAGTTATATGAAATGAAAAACACACTAACGATATTGTAAAGAATGTAAGCGGTTTTATAACTCACTAAACATATGAAACTTTTACTGTTCTTCTAAAGTAGGAAAGCATTTGCGAGAATTGTTTTTTCGTGTCGAATGATGTCATAAATAATGCTGTGTTATAGCCTTATAGATCATAAACGTTTCTTTTTATGTTTCTTTTTCTTTTGTGTAAGTATATAGTGGACAGGCATAGCCCAATGCTGATATGGTTATTTTTCTCTTTTGTTATCTTTTTCTTTGGCAGTAGCATCGCTAGTCAGATAACTTAATATATGTTTATTTAGATGTCTCGTTCATTTCGTTATTCTATCATTCTCATTTCTTTCGGCGTCGGAGCTGGAATCGGAATCGCAAACGGAATCGCAAAAAAATATTTTTCGGAGTCGGAGTCGGAACTAAAAAGAAGGATTTTTCGGAGTTAAAATCGGGGTCCGTTGACAAGACTAATAAAATTGTTTATTTTTGCTCTAAAAAGAATTATTTTCATATGAATGGCTATCCATTGAATATACTAAAGAAGACAATACGAGGGATTCGATTGAACAAGACTGTACAAAAGCCTGTTCAGAACTTAAAACAGTATTATTTCTCTATGCCTTATTATAGAGAGTACTCGTTAATCTTGGCAAATCAATTGAAAAAAGCACTCTCTCATCCGATGAAAACGGTGACTTTTGGTTTCAAAGCGGGATATAATCTCTCTTCTTCATATCAGATTTTTTTTATTCGCTCGTATTTTTGTTCTTGTACATTGTTTAGTCTTGACTTAATTGAGATGTCACTAAACTATAGAAAAAAAATTTCGGAATTTTTCGGGGTCGGATTGGGAATGAACTAGAATTTTCCCTCGGAGTCGGAGTTGGAACCGGAATTAAAAAAGAAGCAAAAAACGGAGTCGGAGCTGGAATCGGAATAAAACAAGTCGACTCCGCAGTTCTCTAGTGCTCGCGTCTGTAGTAAATGTGGTTGTTGTCCTAGCTAATAAAACTTTTTTTTTCTGTTAACAGACGTTTCATGAGTGAATCGAGTACCCTTAAGAGCTATTGCGCGAGAAAAACGACAGATTACCATAAGAGCATGCTCAATCGATGTCTCAAATTTACTTCTAATTAGTCCTATCTTGTTCAGCATGTATGAAAACCTATAAATCTAAATTTTGAGCTTTTTAGGACTTTTATTTTCTGAGTTCTGGACGGTTTTCTAAAGTTCGCTCAATAGAAAATTCAGCGTCTAAAAAATGGAGCCCGACACCGAAGGTCTTCTGAGGATCTTAGGGGTTTATATTGTTTGACGCCTTTCTCGAGCGTATGGCTTAAGTATAAAACGAGATGCACTTTTTCATAGATATTCAAGTGTGAACTATCCGAATTCGGTCTTAAAAATTTGGAGTCTTATAAGGATCTCTAGAAACCCTATCGCGGTTTTCAGAAACCCGTTACGTTTACCAAAAAAGTTTTTAAATTACATAATTGGAAAGAGCACAAAATTCTGAACAAAATGAGGTGTTGGTCATAATTTTAGCAATTACTTGTAAAAATTAGGTTTTTATAGTAGGTATTTTTGCTTCAACATCTGTTATTTTCTCACCTTTTTGGTTGTCGAATTTATGGCTTAGAAAAACTGAAAAGCTATCAGTGACACGTCATTTTGTACTCGTTGTAATTATATAATTTAAAAACTTTTTTGATAAACGTAACGAGTTTCTGGAAACCGCAAAAGATTTTCCAGAGATTCTCATAAGACTCCAAACTCTTGAGACAGGATTCGGATAGTTCACACTTGGGTGTCTATGAAAAAGTACACCTCGTTTTATACCCAAGCCATATGCTCGAGAACGGCGTCAAACAATATAAACCGTAAGATCCTCAGAAGACCTTCAGCGTCGGATTGAAGGGTGCGAGGTAAAAACGATCTGATCTCATTATCGGATAGACCGTGCAATGGACCTCATAGGATGAAGAAACCCTATTCCATCACTTGCCTTGGCGGAGAAACAGAATCTTTGGTTTTGCTCTCCATTTTTTAGACGATGAATTTTTCATGGAGCGGACTCTAGAAAACCGTCCAGAACTCAGAAAATAAAAGTTTGAAAAGACTCAGTATTTGAATTTAAAGGTTTTCACACATGCTAAACAAGACAGGACTAGTCAGACGCAAATCTGCGACATCGATTGAGCATGACTTGTTGTGTCTCTCAGGCAATGGCTCTTAAGGACGCCTGTCAATCGCGAAAAATAGATCTTGCTAAAAGTTACATTATTCGATTCAGCATGAAAAACTTGGCTGAAAAGAATTTTTTAATCTCACAAGTCATTTTGCTTTCGAGAAAAGTCGAAAAAAAAAAAGAAAAAAAAAAGTTTTCCCAAGGCCTAAGCCCAAAACACCCGAAAAATGACCAATTTCAGCTTTTTATGTATAAAACCGTTAGTTTTCGTTCCATATTTTTTTACGACATTTCATTCGAAAGAGTGCACATAAATCGCCATTTTTTAGGTTTTTATCAATAAAATCGATAATTTTCATTCAACGTCTCATTCGAAAAAGCAGAAAAAACTGAACACTATCTCATATTCAGAAAATAATTTTTCCTGCTATGTGATAGGTTTACACATATGAATTTTTCTAGAGAGAGATAGCTAAAGGTGTCTAGATTCAGAATGAATGAAACATAAAGTTTCACGAATGCATGATCCGCTAAAAAATAAACTTTTTCCTTATACAGGCCATTTGTATGAAGGCTATTTTTCCTGATACATTTGTCCCAAAAACAGCGCACTTGGAACGTAAAAGTTTTACGGCATTTAATAGCCCGTAGACTGAAGTACATTCGACACTATTTGAATTTTGAAAACGTACACTTACGATTTTTCGCTAAATGGTCCAATGAATTTCTTAGCTATAACGAACGCATTTAACAGCATTAAATAATAATCTCACATGCGTTAACTGACTCAAGACGAAAGTTTTAATGCGTCGATATACGTTAAATTTAACATACCATTAATACACGAAAAAGTTCACATCTATTGAAAAGTCGTTAATGCGTTAAAACGAATTAAAATGGATAGTTTAACGCGTTAGCCTAGCGAAAAAGCGCATTTTAGTCTCTTATTGAGTTTTTTTAAGGCATTTCTTGCGTTAAAACCAAATTATCCCAAAACGCTTTTAACCCATTAAATGTCTATGTACCGGCATAATCTTGATTTTCTCTGGTGACAGATGACTTAAATATGCTCAAAATATCTGAAAAGTTTTAGGCGATTATCAGAATTACCCCATGTGACTCTATCTTCTCTTCCAGCCTCATTTATTAGCGAAAAGGAATAACAAATGAAAAATATATGCAAAAGGCAGAGAGAGACGCGGCGTGATTCAGTTCAAATAATTTTGTTAACAGGCTATAAAACTTCTTCACCGGAAACCTTTTCAATCACAAAGTTTCTTTATCAGAGTGAAATTTATCGTTAAACCCTCCATATAGGGCTGTTTTCATCAGAACGTAATTTTATTTTGCGAATTTTGACACTCCTTGAGTATTTTGCGTTTTTCTCTGCGAAAACTTTGTCTAATCGAACAAAACGGGTCGTATTCGTGATCAACATTGAATTCTGCAGAGTATGCAGATTCTGACATACTTTGAATATACTATCTATTTAAAAAGTATATCTTATAACTTCTGCATTATACCCTAGTTGCGACTTCTGAAACATTTTGAAAGTCATGCAGCTGTAGCATGCCGTCTTGAGTTATGTGAAATGAAAAGCACACTATAATCATATTGTAAAGAACATAAACGATATAAATGTCATAACAAATATCACTAATAATAACAGACTTGAAAATATAAGTAATGAACGCTTAGATTTTTAATAAATTTTAATGCTTTAGTATACTAATAAATGATAATATATTAGACAGAATAACGCATTCTATCCCATTAAAGTACGTAGTATTCGCATTATCAAGCGTTAACATTTAGTAATGCATTATAATGTACTCCAATTTGAGACTTAATGCGGGTTTGAAGCACGGTAATGCATTAAAAAAATGCTTTTCATAAACTAATGACCTTTAATGCATAGATAATGGATTATAACGGCTTAACATAACAGATCTCGTCTTGAACAAATATTAATGTCCTGTTTTTTTTATACATTTTATTTACGCAAGAAATGCCTTAAAAAAACTCAATAAGTGACTAAAATGCGCTTTTTCGCTAGGCCAACACATTAAACTATCTATTTTAATTCGTTTTAACGCATTAACGCCAATTTTAGCCAATTTTTTTGGCTTTTCCGGATGTGTTTTGGAAACATTTGGTTTTTCCGTAGAAAATAACGTATTGAAGAAGAAAAAGGGTTTTCTATACTTAATTTTGACTAAAAAGTCGATTGGAAATAGTTTGACGACGAAACAAATTATTTAGAGCATTTTCTGTGTTTTGGTCATTTCCAGCTCTGGCTGCATTTTGATCCCGAATTCCATCGATTTTGTCATTTTTAAACCAGGCATCAAGTGCAGAATTGTTTACTCTATTAAAATATCAAGATGTTCTGAGAGACGATGAAGATTTTTTTGCTATCCATCCGTGTGATTTACATTAGTTGAAATAATCCATATTCGACTATTTTCATCAAAAATTAAAAAATTGATAACTCGGTGAAAAACCATACAAACTACTTCACAATATCAACATACATTCTGTTTTATCCACTTAGTGTGATTCTGTACTTAAGACTAAGAAGTATTCTCTGGATTCTGAAGGTTTCTGAAAAGCCTTTCAAAAAGCAAAGTATTTTCTGTAGGTTTATAAAACATTTACAGAGCTTTATACTAGTTGTTTTATTTATTGATTGTTTTAGTGAATTTCTTCTCATTCAGTATGGTACATAATGATTGTGAAGATAATCCATCACATTCTGAAAGAGAATACCGAATATTTTAGGATCATAGCAATGCGTAAATAAACTTTGAGAACGCTAAATTTCGTCCACCGGATTTGGTCATATCTTTTAACCTCTGCGCTAGAAGAAAAAAATCTTAGGAAAAGGTCTTTCCTATTAGGAACCTTTTGATTTTAGCATAGTGTGACGATGATTGGTTCTCCGAATAATTTTGTATTTGAGAAGTATCAAAAGTCATAGAAAAAACAGAGTGTCCAAAGACTTATTTCGTTTCAAAAGTTAACATAATGCCAAAGAAGACTGACTATAAACTCCTGTAAGGGAGTTAACATGTTTTCAAGTAGAGAGAAATGAAGAGCAGACCTTGCTCTATCAAGCGATAAAAGAATAATATATATATTAAACCCACAAAAGAAGTTTGTGCACTGTCCGAATACTTATGTTAGCTACTAGTAGATAAAAATTTCAATTCTAAGTGCTATCATATTTCTGTATTGATAAACATTTTGTCCAGTCTTACGTATGATATCTGCCCATGTTGTCGAAATCGGACGAAAACCGACGGTTAACGGTTAACCGTCGGTTTTCATCTGGTTTTCACAACCTTCGGTTCTTAAAGTAACCGTGGTTAACCGCCGGTTCTCGTCCGGTTTCGACAACATGGATGTCTAGCTCTTTATTATTATGAGCTCGTCAGATGACTCAAGAACTCATATGTCAATTACATTTCAATTATTTCCATATATTACAGCGATTGCAAGCGGGTAAAACAGATTTACATACTGTGTTTATTTGGTAAATATTTTGTAACTTTAACGGCAATAATTTTTGCACAATAAATGATTACAATTGGAGCTATTTGGAATTTTTTAATCATATTTATTCTTTCAATGAACAAAGATGATTAAAAATTTCAAAACAGCTGCAATTATAATCACATATTGTATCATATGTTGTTCTAGGTTATTGCTTAACTAACCATTACTGTATGAAAAATAATGTTAAAACAAAATTATTTCGAACAGTAGTTTTGGTGGTACGTTTTTTACAGCCTTTTTGTTAACATTTTTCTCGTCTCCTATATCCATATAAAAAGAAATAGCTTCTTTTGTAGAGAACTAAATTCTCTAAAAAATGAACTATTTCAATTTAATCTATGAAATAGTCGATTTAAATACCAAATTTTACATTTTGAGGTTTTTTCCTCATGAAGTTTTAGTTAGAATATTCTTAAACCAAGAAGTTAATGAGACATTTAAAATGAGAAATATTTTCTCTTATTTGACCGATTTCTTTCATGCATACTTGATCTTTTCATATACTGTCTCTGAATTTCTAAAGTTTCACAGACATGCTAGATAGTTAGCGCTAATTACGATCAACTAGTGAACTTTCACTAATTCTGAAAGGTACACTGTATGTCTTTCATAACACACGTACTTTTCTGGTACTTTTCCTTTGCTTTTATATTTACAGTGTACATGTTGTTTTTGTTCCTTATGCCACATTTAGTAGGTTCTTTTCTCGTCTTTTGCTTTCCTTCGGTGAGTAACAACGGACCAAGAACAATCACGTTGATATTTTCCAAGTTACACACTCATACAATCGGTACAAAATTCAGTCAAGAATCTTAAAGTCTTGAAGACTACGTGAATCACTTTTTTTTTTGAGAAATGACAGAAGCAGTGTACACAATACCAAATAAACAGAGTATGTAAATCTATTTTACCTACTTGTGATCGCTGTAATATATAGAAATAATTGAAATGTAATTGACATATGAGTCCTTGAGTCATCTGACAAGCTCATAATAATAAAGAGCTAGACACCCATGTTGTCGAAACCGGCGGTTAACCACGGTTATTTCAGCTAAAATCATAGCGACACAGCAGAAAAACCGACGGTTAACCTCACAATTAAGCGCTGGTGCCAATGGTCGGAACCGACCGTTTTTCCGGTTAATTATGAGATTTACCGTCAGTTTTTCTGCTGTGTCGCTATGATTTCAGCTGAAATAACCGCAGTTAACTGTTGATTAAACCATTGAGAAGAGAATGTGACTGGGTAGTCTAATATCGAAAATTTCGATTCTTCCTGAAAATCTCAATTTACTCAAAACTCTGAATTTGATGTAGAAAATGGTAAAAAACGAACTCACTTTTATGATTTTTGGGATGCTACAGAGTATTTTCGATATTAGACCACCCGGTCACATTTTCTTCGCAATAGTTTATACAGCATTCTGTAGCCCGTGAAATTTCATATGGAACGGTGTATAATAGCTGAAGCTTGCTCTAAGCGAAAGAGATATGATAATGAAAATACTGAATAAAGTTTGTTTAACGGACTTTTCCGTGCGAAAATGTTTCTGAAAAAATATGTTAGGATCAATCACCAACAAAAGCTGAATCACATTTGTTGATAGAAAATTCGTCTGTGAGGGGGTCAATTTTTATTCTTATCGATCCCAGTCTTTCATCGAATGTTACTTTTCGAACTAATGTTGACTAACTTTCTTTGTCTTTGCCTTAGTTAATCACTGCAGTTAATCACTGCAGTTAATCACATCGCTCATGAGCGATGATTGATTACAGCAAAAACAGAGAAAGTTATATAAAACGCGAGGAGCTTGGTCGCACAAAATGGCCGATGCTCAAAACGAGCGAGACACGTCGATCTATTCTCCGCCATTCTACTCATCATCTACTGGATATAAAATGCGCTGCAGACTCTACTTGTATGGGGACGGTAATGGAAGACGAACACACATGTCTCTGTTTTTTCTGTTGGTTAGAGGAGAATATGACGCCATACTCAAATGGCCGTTTAACCACAAAGTCAACTTTTGTCTGTATGATCAATCAGGACAAAACAGACACATCATCGACTCATTTCTACTAGATATTAAATCAAACAGTTTCCAGCGGCCAAGATCAGAAATGAACATTGCCTCTGGTATTCCGAAATTCTTTCCTATAGCAATGATCCAACAACACGATAGTGATTACGTTCGAGATGATACGATGTTCATCAAAATCATGGTCGATTTTAGCAATTTGCCAAAAATGCTTTTGCCCTTCGCGTTAAATTTACATCCTGGTCTACCCACACATGTTCAACAACAAATGATCGAACAAGAATCACAACGACGTCAAGATTCGATGGTTACTATAACCAGTTCAACTTCTCCGACAGTTTCTCAAGGCACGTGTGGCTAATGTCTACTCTCCTGATTCGGGCGTATCAGAAAAAGTTGGTAAGGTATTCATAATTCAAGAAAAAACATTTAATCAAGAATTAATTATTCATGATATCTAATAAACGAGATTGAAACAGGATCTTCTTCCAGCAATGCCGTGTAACCTCCACGAGGCATCGTGCCAAATCTTTTGGAAACTCAAAGGAATATGTTTCTTGCCTGAAATTATTTGGGAAGTCGCTTGTTAAAAGCGAAAATAAGTGTTTCAATAAGTGGCGAGCTTATAGTCCCATTTTGACTAAACTGATATCAAAATTTTTGAAACAAAAAGTTCTTTTATTCTCTACAAAGTGGCCTATTTACAATATCTTCATCGATTTTCAAAACTTGTTTCGATTACGCATAATATCGACTATGCTGAAAATTGACATGCAAAATACCAACGGAATTTTTAACTTACATATAGGACAGATATATATTTTTATTGATACACTTCTTACTGTGAACATTATGACCTGGTATCGAATTCGAACGTTCGATAACCTGGTGAAAATCTATAATAAGTGAAACAATCTAGTTTTGCCGATTTTTGAGTAAAATTAAAAGGTTTATAACTCAGTCAAAATTCATTCGAATTATGCCAGAATATCAAGATGTACTCAATTTTACCTGCTCAATACAATTGTAAATATTTTCGGAAAGCGGTGTTGTTCATGAAAATAGAGGTTAAATTGTCTTCTTTCGATTGCTGAAAACTGCACGCCTCTATCTTCTCCCGCCTTTGTATTATTCCAAAAACAACTGTGGGTCTTATATTTTTGATAATACATATAGGATGAAAATTTTTATGAAGAATGATTGGTTTTCAGCACAGTAATCTAATTTTTTAATTAGTTTGGCTTTTCATGATGTGGTAGCGAAAGTTTTATTCGAAATTATCCCACAAGAACATTTTACTATATATGGAGTTTTATAACTTTGTCGATCTTCTACATTTCAAATATAACAAAGTTAGTTTCTATCGATCTTGCTTTTCTATATCTATGAAAACCAATTCTCCATTGTATAAGGAAATTTTTAGATATTCCGTCGTATTCAAAACATCAAAATGTGTGTTTTCTATGGTTACCAAATGAAGCAGTCAAATATTAATGGAATTACGACTTTCGATTGCGACTTTCTACCTCATTCTAGCACGCTTAGACGATAACCCCAAACAAAGCCTTACTAGTGTCTAGAAAGCCCTAATATTTTTTCTGAAGGCATACGCAGAATTTTTTCGCTTAAATTATCCTCTTGAAGTGAATATGAACTTTTTCGAACGCTAAATAGAATATTGACGGTCAATATTCAAGTCCGATAAAAGCATTGTAGAGTAAAACTGCGGCAAGAAAAAATGCTTCCACAGAAAGTTACATAAGATGACATATTAAAAAGAATTACTTTTGAAAATCGCTGAAAAAATGGACTTTTGGTAATATTGAAAATTTCACTACTCCATCCAAACGTATCCAACCCACGAGTTATATTAAGGATAAATCTACCGCACTTGATGTTTTCTACAGACTAGAAGGTATGTTTGGGAGGTGGACCTCCATTAAGCTACCCTCCAGACACTTGCCTAAAAGATTTTTATCCTTATTAGAGTTCCGAAGGATGCATCGTGAATGCTTTTCCACTCACTTTATTACCAAAACGTTATTTGTATTTCAGGGTGATATGGTATTTGTACCATTCTTTTTTTTATTCAAACATAATTTTTATCTCTACATTTTCCATCTATGAAAAGATTATCAACATGGTATTTATTATTTTGTTTATGTGTCGATGTATTAGTGGTTCTTTATTATTTCGAATGGCTAACTTATGAAAACATTATTTTAGTCGTATGTTTGGAATTTATCCTGTTATTTAATTATGTTCTTAAGTGTTCTTTGTTATTAATCGTGATAATACACCCAAATATATTAAAACAAAACGTGAACCAAAATTATTATATTCGGGTTGTTTAGGGTATTGCAAGGCGTATGCGTCCAACAGGTGATATATTTCAAGTATTGATTGGTATTTATTGTGCTCATGTAATCATTTTACACCTTATACATACATTATTTATTTAACATTATGTTTTATTCACTGCGAAAGAAGAGATAATGATGTTTGTTTGAGAAAATTTGGATCTCTATAAGAAATCTCTATAAGAAATTTGATTGGAACTACTAAGATGTAGGATCGGTAAGATAGCCTTAAAATTATTTTTAATATATCGAATGAAGTTATAAATCAAGAATAATTTAGGGTATCAATCTTCATTGATTCGAACGTATGTCAACGAAAACATTTTGTAAAATTTACGAGGAACCCACTCCAACTATCCGCTGGCTTTTTTCACGAAACCTAGTGTACAATAGGTAATCGAGTGTGCTGAATCCGAATATCATATTGGTTTGGGCTTCTAGGCCTCCGAGACCGATTTTCTGGAACACCAGTTTTTCAGAAACTCTAAAAAATAACTAAAGCCTTTCTTAATGAGACATGATTATAGCCCGCACATTTCTGATTAAAACGAGACATCTTCCAGTTCTGCACGATCTTTCTTTGCAAAGTTATAGGATTTAAAAGAAAAGCTCTAAATTAATTTCTTCTTATTTCTGTAGCTTTGAGCTGACAATGAATATTTAGGGCTTTTCTTGTGAGTTCTATAACTTTGCAAAGAAAGGTCAGGTAGAGTTGATCGATGTCTCATTTTAATCAGAAATGTGCGGGCTATAATCATGTCTCATTAAGAAAGGCTTTGGTTATTTTTTAGATTTTCTGAAAAGCTGGTGTTCCAGAAAATCGGTCTCGGAGGCCTAGAAGCCCAAACCAATATGATATTCGGATTCAACACACTCGATTACCTATTGTACACTAGGTTTCATGAAAAAAGCGATTGGACAGTTGGAGTGGTTTCCTCGTAACAATTTTTTTTCGAGGCATAAGTTCGGTATAAATAAATCTCCTTTTGCGCCCTAATTCAGTCTTGTCTAAACGTTGTTAAAACACTCGCTAGGCAATTTGATAATAAAAAATTCATTTCTCTACTAACAAGAATCGTGAACTAAAAATGATTTTAGAATATATTTAATTTGATCTGTTCTAATCAATCACGTAAGAATAAGCTATTGAACTTAACGTTTAGAGTTTCAACGAATTTTATAAGAATGACGCTAAAATTCAAGTATGAAATACAGACATTCTGATGTCGAAAAATGAAATCTGGACAAGTTTAAAAATTTTTTATGAGAGTAAAATATTAATAAAAAAGATGTTCTCTACAATTGGATAAAACAGATCGATAGAAAAATTCAACAAAAGTTTCAATGTGAAAGATCGTCGATTTAGAAATGTTCAACGATACCAATAACCAGTGGAAAAACAAAGAAAGAGAACCATTGCATCGTCCTTGTGTAACTCAATTCCAGGTCCTGATCGTTCAATTATCTAACAATATCTTTCGAAAAAGTATGCAGGCTAACTTTAAAAGAAAAAGTTGAATTAATGAACGAGAATAGGGATGGTAAAGATTTATCATAACGTAAATTAGCTGAAAAATATAATTTTTTACCTGATTTCATATCAAATGTATTCAAACGTAAAACAGAATATTGAAATGATTATGAAACAGATCAGAATCAAAATATTAAACCAAAATTAAATAAATAAAATTTAAATACATTTAAATGAAAAGAGATGTACAATGGAAGCTCGAACTTACTTCAGAACTAGTGTAGAAACAGATATTCTAGAACTTTCTCTTCGTTTCATAGCAAACAAGCATCATCTTTCTAAAGTTCACATCATTCTATAGTAAACGCTTTTGAGAACTCACGATGAAGTTCACTATAGAGAGGTTTTACTGTACATGAATAGTATTGATCGAGGGTATCGAGGTTGTAAAAAGTGTAAAATGATTTATTCCCGTGGCTCTTCTTCCAGAAGTTATGCACATTTTTCTATTTTTTTTCTATAGATATTTGCCTATAAACACAGTTGATACTAAACTATCTTTCAAAAACGCTGTGAATCTACCCTCGATCGACGTTGATGTTCATGTTCACACACGTTTTGTTTATAAAAGCCTTAGCTAGGTATAAAGAGAACAGCATAAAGAGAACAGCAGCTGACTATATTTTCCGAATATGCAGTGCTCTGCGCAGTTAAATTCTTTTATTTGATTTGTTCGATACCACCACATATCATCCTCTATTTTCATCCGACTTTAATTGATGTTCTGTTGTTTGTAACAGAGCAGATCACTTGCATTTTAAACTGACAGAAAGTTGCAGGTGGATAAAAACCTTTCCACTGACGGCCGGCAGATAAAGCAGAATGTTTTCCTGTCTGCACTCCCTGCAGGGGAGACGATTTTAGCTGCATTCACTGCAGGGAAGGACGTTTCTGTGTGAAGAACAAAAAACAGAGATCAAGAGAAATGTTGATCAGTCTGAAGATCACTCAAGCACGAAAAAAATCATGAAGCGGACGCTACATATGGCATATTTTTGAAAGACTCGTTTAACGCTCATCTTGAAGCCTAGATAATTCTCCATCTTCGTAAATACAAAACATCCGGGTTCTCAGTAGCTACGTTGCAGAAGTATTAGTTTCAAGTGTTAAGGTAGGTGAAAATGGTGATATGTGTCTAGTATTTTGACAATTCTCCTGTTTTAGCATATTTTTGAAACCCTCGTTTATGGCTTGTTTTGAAGCCCAGAAAAATCTGTGTTAGTATGTTTAAGCTTTGCTGAAGGACTTTGAAAGCGGACAGGAAATTTGGGGAAAAAAGTAAATGGCTTTTGTTGAACTAGTGGCGAAAATGAAAAGTAATGTTTTTTTCAAAGATACCAGAAGGAAGCTTTGAAAGTGAAAAGGTAAAGTAAAAAGGGAAGAATTTGCGATCATTTTCACTCAAGATCACATTGGGTCATTTTCTAGCAGTAAATCTCTTACGTTCTTAAGGTTGTAAAAATTGTCGATGGCGAGATTAATAGTTATTGCCTATTTTGAGAGACGATTTTCAGCTCTTTTTCTGAAGAACCTGGAAGAACCACCATTCAGTCGTTGACATGACTGCATTCGTTGATACGTAAAATTACAGTTTTGTACACAACAGTAAAATGTGGTGGCATTCAAACAAGTCATATAAACGAAAAGAAGACGTTTCGAAAAGATGTAGAAATTGTTTTAGAAATAGTTGTGTTTTAAATTATGCGATTGTATTATCTGTAGTTAGTAATAATATTTATTTAACATATAAGAGGAAAGAAGAACAAGAAAGATAAGAAAGAAATACTATAATAAAGTTACTTAGACATTTTTTCAAGTATTCTACCTTTTCACGATAGGTCATTGTCTTACATTTTTGTAAAACATTTCTTTTTCCCTTTATAGTGTAAAAATTATATTATATTTTAGAAAAAATCACTTCATTACAATCATCACTAACAGAAGTAGCAATGCAAAAAAAACGTGTATGCATTATTGGTGGTGGATCTACAGGTTTGTGTTGCTGCCGTGTTCTCTTAGAATACAATAACTGTTTTGAACCGGTGATATTCGAACGACAGTCATTCATCGGTGGCCAATGGCATTATCAAGATGTTTTATCAATTGACAACAATAAACAAGATTTAACAAGTTCTGTTTATCCTAACATGTTAACAAATATTCCATGTTCTCTTATGCAGTACAGTGATTTCCCATTTCTATCTAATAGATCCGATTCATATTTTAATGTCCATGACATGGAAAAATATTTATTACAGTATGTTCAACAACATCAATTACAAAAGTATTTATTATTAAATGTTAAAATAGATCATGTTCAAGAGCTATCAATAGATACTGGTTTCAATGTTACATATACAATAACGACTAAACATAATGAAATAACAACGATCAAACAACAATCATTATTAACAAATTTAAGTTGTAATATTGATAAAGCAAAACGCATTGTTTTGAATGAAACTGAAGATTATTGTCAATACATAGAACATTTTGATGTTGTTTGCGTATGTAATGGTCATTTTTCTAAATACTATATACCAGATATTAATGGTTTAATAGTCGTTCATTAGGAATGTCGGATAATCAAAGGATTCTCGAAAGTATGGACGTCTAAAGTAGATGATGAGGATGCGTAAGCCTATTTTTCGGTACCCAATATTTTTCAATACAAGAAAACGCATGATCATAGACAATTTGATATAAAAAACAAAATTGCACACTTGTGCTTTTCTAAAAAGCTCATTATTTTCAGAATTCAGTCCGATTTAAAGAAAAATGCGTGCTCTTTAAAATAAGACGATGCCTAGCTCTGTATGACCCTCTGTCGCATGATAAGAAAAAAAAGTTCATTGAAAGTTTCAATGTTGGCAAAACGTAATGGACTTACAAAAAGTGGACCGTTACTTGGACAGGATGATATACAAGTTTTTATTGTAATTACGGAAAGTACATTAGTATTTAAAAAAAATGCAACTAGCATACAGAAGAGTCAAGCATGTGTGTCAAGTATATTTAGATGTCTCATCTACTCTAAAGTGAATTTTTTCTGTTGATTTTTGCAACATTCATTTTAAGTGATTGCAAAAAGAAACTTAAATTAAGATGACATTGTTTTGTAAAAATATCTGCAATAGTCAACAAAATTTACAGACATAAATACGTCGATATATTCTGGAAACTGGGATGGTCAGAAATTGACTCTGCAGGAAAACGTTGATAGTTGCTGCAATTCAGGTTTGAAGTGGATCCCTAAAGATATTGGGGTAATAGTAAAACATGAAGACACCCACAGACAGCTACACAAGCAGCACACATACAACCACAGATAGCTACACGGACATCCAAACACAGACATTCATGGATGTCTGTGTGCTGTCTGTAAGTGTCTGTGGGTGTCTTCATGCTTTACTATTACTCAAGATATTGCAGCAGCCGCGGCTATCAGAATCAGAATCAGAATCATCCAATTACTTATGTTTACAAGTTGTTCGTCAGCAAAGCAACGTAGCACTTGGAGAACTTCACCCGTTAGTTCTACTATGCAGTTCTCTTCTCTTTTCGTGGCTATTATTAAAAGTAAGAGAAAAGAACAGAATTCCTAAGCACAAGAGAAAGTAAATGCATTGTTCATCTGTACAGTCGTTTTTTCTTTTGTAACTGTCATTTTTGCACACAGCACCGTGCTAAATTTCACAAGAATTAGTACCAAATTTTGAAAACTCTGATCAGTATTTTCATTCGATTACCTAGAACACTAAACTAACGTATATTTTGATTTTGTCAGAATTTGCCAAAAATATTTAGAGCACAGAATTAAGGTAAAAAAATTCACTATTCTCTTCGCGAACGTCCAAAATGGTTGACTCGCTATATAATAGTAATCGAAAATTTCCCATCTATCATTCAATGAACTATCGTCGGCCAGAGGATTTCAAAAACCAAACTGTAGTTGTAGTTGGTGGAAGTCGTTCAGGTATAGACGTATGTGGTGAACTAGCTCCTCATGTTAAAAAGGTTGTATTAAGTCGAAAAGAAGAAAATATGGCTACATTCAATAGAGTAGTAGAATTATTAACACTCGCTGGCAAAAAACCATTTTGTTTAGATTATTTACAATCAACATTTTCAATGACAACACCAATTGATTATTTCGATAATGATACTGTTTATTTTCAAGATAAGACAAGTGTGAAACCCGATTGTGTTATATTTGCTACTGGCTATGATTATTCATTTCCGTTTATAACAACACCGAATTTATCTTTAGAATATAATTTAAAACAACGTTATTTATATCCATTGTATAGGCATATGTTTAATGTTAATCAATATTCATTATTCTATTTAGTCTTACCATCTCTTGTTGTACCATTTCCATTGGCCGAACTACAAACACATTTAATAGCCCGTATATTAAAACACGAAATAAAACTGCCAACAACAAACGAAATATTACAAAAAATTAATACAGATATTTTGAATAAATTTGGAAATAAAGCAGATGTCAATTACAGTTATCATTCTGTTAATATAGTTGAATATGTGGAACAATTATTACTAATGATAAATACCCATCACGATGGTAATTACAATTATAAACTTATTCAAAATCAAAAAACGATAAGAAAAGTAAATAGAATAACTAATGAACTGATTGTTGAACAAACAACGACACTTGATGGTAACAACAAAAAATAAATATTTTTATTGATTAGCAGAGATGGGTTATTCCATGAGAAACCTCCCACTATATGTAAAATGTTCATCAAACTCGACGAAACGTTCAGTGTTTATTCAACTATCCTTCGTGATTACTGAGATATATAGGTTGCAGTTTGCAGGTGAGATAGAGATAGATCATTACTGAGATATATTTGCTTTTTCGAAAAAGCTATACTCTTAGACGGTGGAGGTGGCATATACCTCCTAGAGGGTCAACTTGAAAATCATTGTTCTCTACCAATAAGCGACATGGATGATCTAAGCATATATCTATGTAAGGTGCCGGCAATGCGAAATTCAAGTAAAAACTTTTTTTTGCCGTTTACATCATTTGATAGAGTGAGAGTTGCTGATCACGAAAAACAACTTTTTACCTTACACAAATATCTTTTTCAGGTCGGAAAATACGAAAAACTCGAAGTATGTCGTATTTTTC
>CAJNOQ010002873.1:0-22298 GCA_905250885.1 Didymodactylos carnosus | reverse complement strand
GTTTCTTTCTGTTATTGCGCAACTCTTGCTTCATAATGGGATTGTCCTAAACTATTTCTATTCTTATGTAACTCATGCGCAACTCTTACAAAACTGTTATTCAACTTTTGTACTATATATAGTCGTTATTTTCCTTCAAATAAACGTATCGGAGTGAGAGTTGATTCTCACTATAGCTTCACTACTACGATTAGAGTTAGCCACTAGAGGATCGATATCCTCACAATGACCCGAAGAGAAAGTTGGAAAGTCATGGTAGTTCAGAAAGTTCTCTGACAACTCTCATTTGGCTTTTACATTGGCGTTCACCTGTGATATTGCGAACCTTATAACTCAGAAACTAAACGTTACCCTTTTTAAAAAAATAATTTCGCATAGAGTACAACTTGTGTACTTCTGCCAGAAACACTGGAGAGGGGTACCTTCAAATCTGCTAACTTTTTAATCTGGGAAGTTGCCAGAATATACATTAATTTTTTGACAAGTGAGATTTTCCTTTTGGATAAAAACATTAAATTTGTTCTTTTCTTCGTTTCTTGCTTTATATCTATTTCTATATGCACACAGGCCCAAGCGTCAAAAAAAAATCTACTATCGCCCGATTTATCTAGATTACTAGAGTTTTTACTCGATTGCAACTACTGTGTAGCGACAGTGGAAATCTAGTAATTGGGCGATTGCTACATTTCATCTAGTTGCAACTATCGATTTATCGCCCGATAATCGAGCGATTTAACTATTGCTAGATGCACATGCGGACGCATCTAGTTAAAAGTTTCTTTTCCAACTAGTAATCTAGATGACAGCTAGTCGTGTATCGCCCGATTATAGACGAAATGTATCTAGATTTTCCTCATAGGTGATGTTTGCTTGGGAGAAGGAAAAAGAGATCAGAAAGAAAGAAAAATGATATAAAAGAGAAAGAGAGAAAGTGGCAGTCTTTGATGTCTACGGTTGAATATAGTATAATATACTGTGAAAACCGACAGTGGAGGATCCGGGTCCAAAAAACGCGGGTACCCCGACGAGATCTTTGCGGCGTACAGCGTAATTAGTTGCGCTGATTCCGAATATCTAAGTTTCAAAAATTCCGTTTCTCTAGAAAAAAGCCATCGAATTTTGATATGATTGTTTGAAATTGCCTGTCATCTATACGATATTGTATCTATGACAAGAGCTTGCTTTCACAAACAATCATCTTGACGTCTTGCGATCTGTGACATAACAGAGTTTGAATATATGTAATATTTATTTTTTAGAACGTGTGAAAATAATTCAAAAGTGGTTTTATATGCTGCCGAATATTAAAACATTTACTACTGGTTCTCGTACATAGATCAATGGAGTTTGAAGAGTTGCATCTACTGGTGGTCTTTTTTTTCAGAAAATCTTTTGTTCTCATGGTGAAATTCGCGAAATACAAAGAAGTATGAAAAAACGCATCCTTCACATGAAGCGCCTGCCATTTTTTCTACCTTCACTCTACGATTTTGAAACGAAGTTTTTTAGAATCAACATGTCAAACTTCATAGGAACACGTGCTCTTAAAGTTCGAAAGAGTCATGCTCGCTTCCGCAAAAAATTCGCTTTTTGAGGCCGGACAGAAAACACACACTGCCAAAAAAGCATCAAGTCACCCAGGATAACAGATAGAGCCTTGATTCTTGCGCCATTCGATCGGCCTTTATTCGTACTACAAAAGTATAACTCAGTTTTTTTTGAAATTCCTCTCCACTGCTGAGAAATTTCACTTTTGCTAAATCAGGAGCGAAAAACTCGAAATTGTGCCTGTGATTTGTAATTTTCACCATCAGAACTCACTTGTTATGCAATAAAAGTATCATATTCGGAGTCAGCGTCAAAAACTGAGTAGAATGACGTACCTTTTTATCCTATTTAACCACCTTTGTTTTTTTCGAAAATGACTGAGATTTTCACCAAAAAATGAAAATCAACGGAAACTTTCACATCATATAGCATTCAACTCAATTTTTGATCGATTTCGATTGTTGGGAAAACTGTAGAGAGTTAGAAATTTAAGTTTCGATGGGTTTCTCATTTCGAGGAATTGGGATTCCGATTGGGCGCGTCCCTCGAAAAAATTTTCGATCCATCGGGTAGGGATATTCCGAAACTTACGATCCCTCGCTGCATCTATCGAATGAGGTTTTTTTTATCTGCTTGAGTGTACGGCTAATTTCTTGATCCGGAAAGAGTTATTTAAAACTCTAAATATGAAGAACTCGCTAAAAAACTTAGGACATCTTGCGTGAAAGAAAACAATCTTGCGCCTTTCCCCTAAAACACCTGAGAAATTTTCTCTTTGTGATCTCGCGTAGAAAAACATGCGGTTTTATCAGACGAAAGGGAAGTGAGATCAATCGGATTTTATCAAGTTCTCTCTTTGGTTGTGCAGTTTTCGACTTCTTTTTTCTTGACGTTAGATATCAGAGAAAACGACAAAATATCTTTAATTATTTTTCTGTTAGAACTTGCTTTAAAAGTATTCGAGGTGCTGTAATGTTATCAAGTATTCGTATAATATTTAGTTTGGACTTAAGCTTTTCAGATATATGCAGAATGAGTATATTTCTTTTCTGTTCCAGCTGCTCTTTCTCACATCGAGAGATTAGATGGATATATTCGCTTGATAAAAGAAGAACAAATAAATAGTTAGTTTTCTCAATTACTAGTGTACTCGTCGCACTATAATCACATTACAAATATGTCTCAGTATCTCGTACTAAGTTCGTTCATTGCATTTGTTCTAATTTCAATCATTTATTGTGATACAAGTGTTATTCGAGTTGTGAACAGTGGTTCAACAAATACAGATGGCTTCGATATCAAAATAACACGTGACGGTATAACAAAATGGATTGTGTACCCTCGTTCTCGTCCATTTGGTAACAATAATTATCAACCAACAGAAAAAGGATTCAAATTATCACAAGAATTTACGAACACATTATTCAATCAAATCGAAGGTACCATGCCACTAAATCAATATCCGGACACACGTTGTATCAAAAGTGCATCATTTGGTTCCACACTTCGCGTTTCATACAACGATCAAACATCACCCGATTTAACTTGTCCAATTGACGATGAAAAATTGGCAACATTATATACACTAGTACGCGATCTCATAAAAAAATTATATATTAATTAAAGCACGGTTGATCCGACGTAGTTACTTTATTAATATTCAGAGGACGTTTACATTGTGGCATTTTATTATAATAAACTGTGTCTGCTGTATATCAGAAAATGGAATTACAGAAAAATGAGAGAATGGTAGTATGTGTATGGTATGTAGAGAATAATAAAAGTGATCAATAGTAGCTTTTCAAACTTAAAAATACTTACGCCTGTGAATAGTTTTTCGATCGGAATTGCTAAAGACGTGCCATCTCATAGGCACCCTTTATTTTGATCAATTGTTTTAATTAATCAACCGAAAGGTACAGATACGAAGAAATAACTGTAAACAAAGATTATGCTACATCAGAGTTGTAACCGGATTGATCGATTGACCGGTAACCAATCCGATTAAATTTTTTTAATCAAGACCGATATTCACCGGTTTTTTACCGATTTATTTTTTTGAAAAAAATGCTTTTTCGGATGTTGTTTTGTCCAAAAACACGTGAAAAACATAGACAAAAACATATCGCAAGTGAACAAAGAAGTTTATCAGATCCAGATTGTGTTGAATCTTTGGTAGTAATTAAAGTTCTTTTAAATAATATGTGACCGAATTCTGATTAACCGACGTTTGAGCGACCGACATTTGAACGCCGACAGTTGAGCGCCGACAGTTGAGCGACCCGACATTTGAGCGACGGATATTTGAGCGACCGACGTTTCAGCGACCGACATTCGAGCGACGCCGACATTTGAGCGACGCCGACATTTGAGCGAACAGGACTCCGACTCTTCCACGAATTTTTCGTAGTACACATTCGGATATTTTTGGCAGTGTTTTGTGTGAGGTGGGGGTGTGGGCAGTATGAGAGTGAGTTCAAAAAGTAGTTTCACACAAAACATGTAATCATCGTGCGAAACTAATTGACTAATTAGTACTAATTAACGTTAATTTAGCCTACTCAACCAGCTTAAAGTCCCATCCGTAAAATAACGACTCAACCAAAAAGTTCAAGCGATACCTCAAGTGATAGAGAGTTTCACGGGCTACGCGATAGGCTACCTTCAAGTATGGTCTTATTCTAATCGAAATCATGCGCTCATAAAGCCTGGTCAGTTCTTTAGTGGAGAAAGAAATCAGACCTGCTTAACTGCCAAATATGAATGCTGGAACTTCTAAGGTAGCCTATCTTGTAGGTAGCCTATCTCGTGAGATTCTCTGTCACTTGAGGTATCGCTTGAACTTTTTGGTTGAGTCGTTATTTTACAAATGGGGCTTTAAGCTAGCTGACTAGGCTAAATTAACGTTAATTAGTGCTAATTAGTCAATAACAGGCAAGGACCAAGTTTTTATGATGAATTGAGAATGGCTAGGAAATTTTGTAATAATAGCCCCGTGCTCAAGATTAACGGACATTTGAGCGATCGACATGATATCTAAGTGAAGTTAGGTGGCGAATGCCCAAGTAGACAAACATTTCGAAAAACGCGTTTAAACGCTCAAAAGGGAACCGCGATTGTGAGTCAGTAACGCTCATTAAAAAAACGCAAGAAACGCGTTTTTTGCGCAAAATTTTCACAAATCTCATTCGAACATCTCATTTTGTACAAAAATGGTTGCACTACAAAATGCATTTGTTACAAAAGTTCTATGTATTCCTGGCAAAGCTTAGTGGATTTTAAAATGCACCAAATCACGAAAAACTTTTCGAACAGTTTTTTGCTGTGATTTACTGCATTTTAGAATGCTAAAAGTTATTTTCGAAATAAATTTGGATCTTTTGTAACAAATGCATTTTGTAGTGCAACCATTTTTGTACAAAATGAGATGTTCCGCAGCTTTGAGCAAATCGTGATAACTGATGTATAGCAATTCTTCCGGATGCTCCAACACCAGGTTTTAACTGGTGCATAACTACAGAGAAGTGTAATGGTGTTGTGAAAAAGAATAAATGAAAATTGTGTCTTTGTTATACGGTAAAAGATTTTTTTAGTCAGTAGCCCACCTAAAAATTCCAACCGCCCAGCCGAAAAACGAAACCTAGATAAAACACTGTTCATGAAGGGTTTTATAGATGTTCATACAGGAGAGCGACGATGATTCTGCTAACGAATGAGCAGAATCTTTTCCATTCTACTACTTTCTAAATTTTCTTATTGATCTGTAAGGATTTACTTTCTTTTCTTTTCAAGTTTTACCATAATATTAAGTGAAGTCTTTATCACAAATAGTGCACGCACATCTACTGTTGTCTTTTACATCTTAAAAGGATAGAGTTTGAAATCTGAAAAAAAGAACACATTAGCTCGTCGTTTTAAGCATCATTTGATCACGTACGTCCCTTTCATCACACAAATACGTATGCTTTTGACGTCAGTTTTAGCATTGTTAGATGGAAAACAGGTCGAAATGTCGTATAAAATCCATTGCATCAGCCACTAAACTTACACAAAAATCGTTGCCTCCTGAAGCTCCACTAATTTGTCTTTTCAACTTCTTCTATCAAAATATTTTTTTCAATGTAAATTAGATTATTGGAATTTTTAATGGGATGAACAATGACCTATCCTAGGTCTAGCGGTGTGTACGTCGTGTATCAGAAATACTCTGTCAGTAATTTAAAATTTAAGTTGACACTTGACAATGTCTTATTGTGGATCTACTTCAATCGGACTCGCTGTCAACGGACGTTTGAGCGAACGACATTTGAGCGGCGGATATTTGAGCGACGGATATTTGAGCGATTGACGTTTCAGCGACCGACATTTGAGCGAACGACATTTGAGCGAACAGGACTCCGACTCTTCCACGAATTGTTCATAGTACACATTTGGATATTTTTGGCAGTGTTTCGTGTGAGGTGGGGGTGTGGGCAGTATGAGAGTGAGTTCAAAAATTTACTAGTAAAACAATCTATTTCATTATGTACAGGTGCACTCATCTGAATGGTAGTAAAGAAATCTGATATGTATTTACAGAAAAGTTTCAATCCTAAAAAAAAGAATAAAAAAGAATACATCCGCAGCAGAAAATAGCTATATACATTTGTTTTCATCAATATCAATCAACATGTAGTGTTAGCAGTGTACCTGAAAAGAACATTATGTTTTTTTAAACCATATTCTTACATTTACCCTTTTTTGAATGGCATTTGGTGGAACAGGCGACCCCGGCCTTTTTACAAGGACAGTGTTTAGTGGCACATTGGCTTTTACAGTCACAAGTAGCTCCATTTATTGCTCCACGGACATATAATTTCGAAGCTTCAATCAAAGACAGTTCCTTCTCTAAATCAAATAAATTAAGAGACTTTAATTCATTAGGACAGCTACTTCGTAGATCAATAAGACTTTCTATACCAAATCTGTCTTTCAAGAATCCGAATTGGCACGCTAAAAAAAAACATAATCGTCATCTTTCTTTTCTTTACTAACAACTAAGCATGGTAAAATTTTTGAATCTGTATTTGTCCTGTCAACAGTATGAATTCGCACTCCAACACAATCATTTTTTTTATACATTTCTGCCAAACTACCTAGATGTTCATCATACGCTTTTCTTCGTTTATTAGCTGGTTCTAAATAATTATCTTGCGCTTTGCGCCGAATACTTTCATGTCTTATTGGGTTATTTTCTGATGAATTATAGCTTATAAAAGATGAGGATGATTGAGAAACACAATTAGTTTTTGAAATAGAATTCGTAGCAGGTGCTGTAGATATTGACTGTAAATCTGAAAGTACTAGGTTATTTTCGTTACTTAAACATGTGACTGGGCTGAAAGTTAAATTATGTAAGTCAAAAAGTGTTGTTGATACTCGTTGAGGAGATGGAGGCGAATCAAAAGATATTAGATTTTCTGTTACTGGGTTATCATTAACAATCAACGGTTGTTGAAGTGAAACATGCAGAGTAGATGGTGATAAATCAAGAAGGCATTGAGAAGTAGATTGAAAGATGCTAGCATTTAGAGGACTGGGTAAACATGTTACATTTGAATTAAGAGATTCTTGATGATCAATATTATCAATTATATTATCAATTGTCTTAGATGTTCTTCATCAACAATATCTTGATCTTTTACAATTTTCCAAAATTCGGAATCACCTCGAGAGTGTTGACCAAACATAATTTCGTAGGGTGTGGCTCTAGTAGTGTCAGATGTTCTTGTATTGATGCCGTAAACTACAGGCGATAAACCTTCTGGCCAATGTGTTGTGTTATTTGTTTGTAACCACTTTCCTAACGATAAACTTAAGACGCCGTTCGCCCTTTCTATGCATCCTTGCGATTGTGGATGATGTGGACGACCACGAATAAAGCACAAATTAGGAAAAACTGTTTTTAGTTCTAAAATAACGTTAGCAGCGAATTCTGATCCATTATCTGAATGTAATAAACGTGGGGGACCAAAAGTAAAAAATAACTGGCGAAGTTTTACAACTACTTCTTTGGCTGATTTGTTTTCTAATGGATAAGCCCAAGTGAATTTTGAAAAATGATCAATACAATGTAATATCCAACAGTAAACAACGCCTGCAGAAACAACATCAGGTCTTGTTCTCATATCTATTAAATCAATTTGTAGACGTGTCATAACACCTAATGATATGATAGGTTTCGAAACAACTGACTGTTTTAATGGTTTTCGAAGTTGACACGGAAGACAATGCCTTAAGAATATTTCTACAACAGCTCTAGGTACCCATGAATAATGCGAATTAATTTCGTTTAGAGTTTTCGTTCTACCACCATGTGATACATTTAAATGGCATTCTTTCATTACATTAAAAAATGATTCGTAAATACACAGCGGTTTTTTGTTTTTCGAACAACAAACAATATCAGTTCCAGCAATTTTCTCAATTATAAAGTTTTTCCTAGCCCAAAATACTAACTTTGTAGGAATTGATTCCGAAGATGTACCTTTCTCTAATAGTAAACTTTTGAGTATTTTATCATATGTTTCTTTTCTTATGAATGTTTTCTCTCGATACTTTTCTTGTAATGAAGCAACATATTTTTCAACGTCATCAAAAAACCCTTTTTCAGAACCATCAGTTATACCAGGTGCGCAAAGAAGAGATGAAGTGTCTGTAGAAGACAAGGTAGTAACAGATGATGAAGCAACAGCTGACATTCTAATTATTTAAAAGAATAATTAAAACTTAATTACCTTTAAAGTTGAACAGGAACTTGTCGATAATACTTTAGTAATTAACGAAGTAGAAAATATTCAAAAAAGAAAGTAATAATCTTTAAGCAGAAGGATAAGATTCTTTATAATACTATTTACAAAACAGTTGCAAGTTAAAATGGTTGCTGATTACCGCCAATACAACTTATTTATATAATCTCATCCAACAGTAACGGCGGGCGAGGAATTAATGATAAAATGTTCACAAGATGATCGAATGTAGCATCTAAATCTGATCAGACAAGAACAATTATATAAAAGAATTAAACCCTCGGAATATAGCAAAGAACGAGTTAACGCATTTGACTGCGTTCTTTTAATAATTAATAAGTTTACATGATTATAAAAATTTAAATAACAGTTGATTGCATGATATATCAATATGATATTATATAAAAAGCATGATTATCAATTTTAAATAACAATTGCATTTCACTCTTGTAATATCTCAGATTTGCCAAGATTCCAGTTTTGACCAATATTTCTCTAGTTAAAACTAAAATTTCAGTTTTGCCCGTAACATATATACAAGAGACTATCATAATCAATGATAATTAAGTTTAGTTATGCAATGGAATGAAGTCATTTCACAAGTGGATTTGCAAATGAGCCAGTATTATTGGATCTTGCTAACTGAACAGGCCAGTGGGTGTGATAATTTGTGATGAAGTCCTGAAAACAGAAAACTTTTTAGCTAGAACGAATGAAGGCACCATAAACACACGATGGCACATCACAGTTAGACTGTTTGAACTTGAAACAAATATCAGTGATATTTCTAAGACGGTCGGAGTCGATGTCCATGTATCCGCTTCAAAACCAGGCGTAGCGAGTCACGGGGACGAAGACTAACAAGGAGAGTTGATTGTGTAAAACAAGATTACATTCTCATACTCAGTTTTTGATACTGATTGAGAAAAAAAGGATTTTCGAAACTTCGTGGGACACAAATGATGAAAAGTTGAAAATTTTTGAAGTATTCCATGTAGAAATTGCAAATTTTTTTTGGTTGGTCACGCAAAAAAAAGTGCAAAAACATAATTGGCGTAACGCAAAAAATGGTTACAAATCCGAGATTCTGCATATTCTTATAGAACAAAATATTTACAAAATTCTGTATTAGTCCATTAAGTTAATAATATTAATTTTGTTAATTTATGAATTTGCTCTATAAGAATATGCAGAATCTCGGATTTGTAACCATTTTTTGCGTTACGCCAATTATGTTTTTGCACTTTTTTTGCGTGATCATGGAAAAAAAATTTTGCAATTTCTACATGGATACTTTCAAAAATTTTCAACTTTTCATCATTTGTGTCCCACGAAGTTTTCGAAAATCCTTTTTTTCTCAATCAGTATCAAAAACTAAATATTTTAAATATTTAAATATTTTGTCTTTACGACATGTGGACAGTCTAGATCTATGTGACAAATGTGATATATAGATGACAAAAAAGAAAAGAACGGCATATACATCTTATCTGCATGAGGCCTAATGTGTTCTTGAAGTCGACTGAGTGAAACTCAAGGAGAATTATTGCTTTTCACCCAGAAAAATTCTTCTTTAAGTCGACCGAGTGAAACTCGGAGAGGCTTATTCTGTTGCAAGAGAGGTAAATGAAACAGCTTTATTTTTTCGATATATGTTTTAATTATTAAGTAATGAGTCTCAAAAGTTGAACATATTTTCAATAACTTTTTTACGAGATAAAGAATTTCAAATTACTTCAGAAAGATTACGATTTGACACTTGAACAATTTGTGCATAGACAAAATGATTCGATATACCCTGGCAGAGTATTATTAGTTTTCTTTTGTTTGTATTATTTTCTTCCTTTACAATCAGTTTATTTCGTTCTTATCTGTACATGTATACACATTTGAGAAAAATTTGGAATAAAGTTATAAAAAAACATATGGTTTTTCTTCGTTCTTCACCCTACTATATAATATGGTACTATGAAAGAACAAGGTTATTTTCTCGGACGGTTGTATTCCGTCATATCTAGTGAAACAGAAATTCTTTTGGGAATATATGACCCCTACCTTGAAGTATAGTATTCTATACTTAGATCGAAAAATAGCAAACTTCAATTTTCTTCTTAAATATCCGTCTGGATGCACATTACGGGGAGGTTCCCTTAATTGAAATCAGTTTTATTAGTTTCATACGTATTGTAACATTGTATAAAAGAATTTGTCGTTTCGTTTTCGAAAATGCTTGTAGATCTGTACCGTCTCATCCATTAGTAATCTCATGTTTAATGCAAGTTCATGCAGCGTATCTGTAATATTATGCTCTATTGTGCGCTGGTGTGCGAATTGCTCATGTGTCTAATCCGAATTGTATTTTTCCTACCAAAAATCAAATAATATCAGCAAAAACGCGAAAAACGGCAGATGACGTAATTTACTAGACTATCAACTGTACTCATCTGTTCTATATCCATCATGGCATCTATCATTACTTTTTACATAAATAGTGGGAGAAATAATTTACCATGGAAAAGAATAATAATAATGTATTTTAATCTCCTATATTGAATATGAGAAAACTGTTACCATGCTTTACATATTTACTTCAAAATATGAAAGAAAATTCAACTGTTTTACTCCATAAATCCGCATTATCTGACCATAAGAATATGTGAACTGCTAAGCATATTTGTTTAATTAAAAATCCAAAATTGTTAAGAATACTGCGAAAAATAGGAGGTTCCAGATGGAAGTATTAATTGTATTCATCTATACCAATTTCATCACTTCATCTGGTATCAGTTACCAAATAAATAACGAGAGAAAAATCATAATGATAACCTCAATTATAGTAACATGGTAAGATAGCATTGAAAAACAATAAAGCACGAGAGATTCCCTCTCACACGTTCTCAAAATATGAAGAACTTTGTGTTATTTTCCTTCATTTATTTATAAAATTTTCTATGATTTACATCTAACTGGCAATGTACAAAGGAATTTTTTCTTTTTGTTGCCTCTTTGAATAGTGCGATGATTGTTGCTGTTGTTCATAACAACTTTTATGTCTTCTATCCACTATATTAATATTTGACAAACTATTTTGAATTTTATCCCTGCTGCGATCTCGTCTCGAACGACGACGTTTATCAACAAAAGCGCTCTTGTTATTATTGTTATTGCTGTAAGCGGGAAGTGGTTCCTCGATATTTGTTGTCAATAAAAAACTCAATGGTAGACCAACGTGTTCTCTCAATGAAGTACTGTTATACGCATACGGTGAACGAGATGTTGTTGAATGCTGTAGTTGTAATGATGTATCGCGTTTTCTTCTTGGTGGTAGTGGTGGAGCTATTTCAGTGTGTGTGATTCCATACGAGTGATTATTATCGTATATACTCAGTCGACGATTAGAAAATGATTGAGGAAAGATTTGTGTACGATTATTGAGCATAGAACTATAATTATTTGTACTTAATGAACGACGAGAGAATGGTGGTGGATGATGATTTGGTTTTCCGTCATCTGAATCACTTGACGATGAATTTAGAGTACCATTGTTAGATATCAAAGAATTTTCATTTGAACGGATGATACGGCGTTGTTTTCGAGTGCGAGGTATTCGTCGTTGTCGTTGTTTATTTATTTTGTTCATCGATAAATCATCTTCGCTCGATTTACTATTTGTACATAAAATATTTGAAAATGCTGTTGTATCACCTTTTATTTTTCGATGAGACGATGATGTTAGTGAATTAGTATTGTCAGATAATTTACTAAAATTTGTCATAGTTAATAGTGGATAAGTTTTTGAAATGATAAGTGTGTCATCTTTTGAGTTTATTACAACTGGATGTTGAATAACCGATGGTTTTTTCAATAGTGACGTGGTACTTACGTCATCATTTATTCGATAAGTGGATGTAACTAATTCACGTATGGGTCGCGCATTTGACGATGATACCGATAAGGAGACTACACGTTGTGGACTAACTTTTGTTGTTATTTCCAATGGTTTACTATTTGTTACTGATGACCGATTAGTTAAACTATCATAATCTTCATCATGACTTAGAGAATTTGCTAGTGAATTGGAGTTGGGCATGTTATCGTACAGTTTGTTATCAAACGACGGTGCTGTGGAATATTTATTTAAACTTTGCTCACATTCGATGGTTAATGCTCGAAATAAATCATCTAATGTTAAACTATTTAGTAATGGTTTTGATGGATAACGTTTACGTGATTTTCGTTTACGGACTTGAGAACTTGAACGCTTAACACAGCCGTTTTCCCTTGCTGTTGTTGTTGATTGATCGTCAGAACCGCCACCAGAATCACTAATTGTTGGTGAATGGTGACGATTAAAATCGCCGTTGAGTAGTGAAATAGTCGGTTCGTTTAATTTGAGTGCGGGAGGAGATGAGTTTACTTGATATAATTGTTTTGTAGGATTAGGTATAAATGGAATGAATATTTGTTTTATTTGAACGGATATTGGTGGTTTGCTCATGTGAGTGACTACAAAGTTTAAAAATTTTGATGATCTCTCTGTATCGAACTTTAAAAGATAAATAAAAAGCGCTCTATTGTTCAAAAATAAAACATATGCAGGACTATCGATTAAATACTCAAAAAGGTATTGCGCAGTTTTAGACGTCATTAGGTAGCACATTTGATCATTTGATTTCCAATATTTTAAGATTTTCACATTTTTTTCATTCTCTAATTGAGATGTTTATATATACAATAAAATCATCTCATATCTGGTTTATAACCATATGATGTGCAATATCTTTTAAATATTCGTTCGATTCTATTTACGAATCATCGTTTATATATTGTTTGTTATCTGATAGCATAGAAACCTGTAGGGTAGGTCATTTTGTCTCTCTGATAAGTGTTCTCGTCAACCCTTCTATTTATATGTTCTGGAGTTCAGAAGATGTGACACGTTATTTATGATAAAGGCAGCTCTTATAAAAGAAGATATGTGTAAAGCCATATTTTCTCGTCCTTTAAAGCCAGACATTCATATCTATAAAATTCTTGATAAATGAATGATAAAATAATAAATTTCTATTACTTACTGTTATTGCCGATGATTGATTAACAGATAAAATCGTTGTTGATGAAAAAAAACAATTTTCGATCTTGTTAGTGGTACTTTTTTCCACGGGTATTTTTACTTCGCCAACTTTAAATTAAAACTCAGACAAAAATATGATGTTGTAGAATTTTTTCTGTTACTGTGAATGACAGCGCTATTTAATAATCATAACCAAACACAGAGAGAACTTTTTCTCTTTCTTTTCCTCCTTTTTCTAGTAATTTTTTTTCTAGCGTAAAAGGACACGAGAGAGAGAGAAAGCGAGCAAGGTCTTACAAGATCATCAGTATTATTATTAGACTACAGATATCTACACGCTACTAGTGCTATGGTGAGATGAAGGAATGTATAGTAAAACACAAAATTTTTGTTTTTTCTTTAAGACAAGGAAAAATAATAGTGTCTGATAATAAAAACATCGAAAAAATCAAATGCACAAAGGAATAGTTCTTACCAACTAGATCATCTGAAAAACATTGAGTTATTTTTAACATCAAGAAATAAAAAGGAGCTACAGTCGATTAAACACTTCAAAGTCGTCAAAGCTGTTTGACGTTAAACGACTCCAGTCATTATTGTCTCTCGTTCATTTGTTTTATTTCTTTTCCTTTTTACTTTTGTAATATTTCGATATGACAGAATAATAAGAGAATACACTCATCAAATCAACGTCCCGATGGAATAACAAAACAAAGACGACTAGAACTAAAAACTAAAATAGATTATGTCGTTTTTCAGTCACAATCACCTTCAATACTGTTAGAGTAGGATGGGGTAATTAGAACAGGGTTTTTTTAATCTTCGTATTTTCATTCTCTCTCAGTTAGCTTAGGACATTTTTGGATAGTTCCTTGGCAAGGGTTGTAGAAGAGATATTTTTCTGTCGAATGATCGTTTTCGTATTTGTAAATTTTCTTTCCTTCAGGTTCAGAAGCATATCTACGGTTGACTGATCTCGACTGTTATAATTCCCCGCATGTGAGAAAGAAATGACAACAATCTGTGAAAAATACACGGGATATTTTAATAAAAGTAATTTGAATTTTATATTTGTATTTTAAATTACTTTTGCACATCTCCTTAGTATGATACGTAGACGATTTTCAGGTCTATTGCCTGATATGGATCAGATCACAAGCAGACAATATTTGACAGAGATAGCTCTATTCAAAATGCGACTGATAAAATTATTTTGTGTTCTTTCTCACATGCGAGGAATTAGAATAGTCAAGACTAGTCAACCGCAGATATGATCCTGATTCTGAAGAAAACGGAATTTAGAAAAACGAAAACGACCATTCGACAGAAAAATATCTTTTCTACAACTCTTGCCAAGGAACTATCCAAAAATATCTTAAGCTAACTAAAGGAGAACGAAAATACGAAGATTTAAAAAACACTTATAATTGCCCCACCCTACTCTATCTTTCATATATTTTTTTCTTCCTTTTCAACTGAGTGAAAATTTGTAACATTTTCAAAAAATATTGTTTTGTTTTAACTGCAATTCTTTTGAACATTTTATTTGTATTCTCTTGTAACAACGATAGCGTTGTTCTGGATATATTTAACTTCAATGTCAAACAAAAAACTCAAATCACTAATTATTTTTTCTCTTTCTGATCATACATCGGACTTGAGTATATACTCTACTTGAAAGAGAGAACACCAAGCCAAACACTCATATAACCTTAAGGTTATTATTCTGATTATTACAACTATACGCTTAGATGTTTTTTGCTTACATTTTCTTTTTTGCTTTCTTGTGATTTTGAGTATAAATGTGTGTGTGTGTGTGTGTGTGTGTGTGCATGTAAGAAAGCATTAGCAACTAAGACAGAACTAAATAGATCTCGTAGAAAATTTTTATTGATTATAAACATACTTTTGATGATGTTCTCTATCTAATGCGAACTGTGTTTTATAACCTTCAAAAGTTAAATATTTACTTGTTATACAAAATGGATATGGTTAAAGTAATCATCTATTACTATTTATGCAAAATTTTTTATCAAAATTTTCTTGTGTCTATCCAGTTTGTCATGTTGAACTTATTTTTTGAGCATGTGCAAAACTTTTTATCTATTAGAATCCAATAGAAATCCAACAGATTCGGCGTCAAATTTTAGCGAAAAATATTCCGTTACTGATTATTTTAATCATTTCTTCATTAGTATACTTTGATATACATATCAGATAGTCGAGCAACTTGTGGATATGTATATCTAAAGATATTATTATTATTATTATTATTACGAGAAACTATTTGCGTGTCGAGAATCTCTAATTGCAGTATATTACACTTCTGAACAGTTTCTCTATATATTTATATTTGTTTCTTCTTCCTCATTCGAGTATGAATAATACCATATGTAAATGATATAGAAAAACTATGTTAAAAAAGTTATTGTCTTACACACATGATGTATACGATTATTTCCGTAATTTGAAGATGATTTTTTATGAAATATTTTTCACTCATACTATCGATGGTTCCCACCAAAATGTATTGTGATCTATCAAATTTTTAGAATTTGTTTGCGTGTTGATGTGATAGATTATGATAGACAAAAAGAAAAACGAATGTGATCATTTCGATGATGATAATAATCTATATCATGCATTAGAAAGTTCAATTAACTAGTGACAACGTTTCGTGATCCTAGACAACTCATAACACTTGATCTTGAACGAAAAATTATCTGCAGCGATACTTGAACTGAGAAGAAAGATCAGTGAGTATTAGTACTAGAAGTAAGTGACCTAGAGAGTACAGTGAACATCGGTGATAAAAATATCAATTGCATTTAAGTGATATATACAAAGCGGCAAAGGCCTGATAACACCACCAAGTGACAAAGAAAATGTAAAAAAATTTTCATCCAAGCTCTAGAAGAACTGTCAAGATCTTGAAACGTTTTGACTAAATTTACTCAAGGCCTTAATAACGAGAAGTTTTTAGTATGAAGATGAACACATAAAATATATGTTTTTATAATATTATTATAGTAAATAAGATTATAGTTTATTATAATCTATTTCATGTAACATACGTTCGATTAAGCTCAGTGATGTTATCAGATTTTCATTTGGCTGAAATATTTGTATGATATTCACATATAAGAAGAGGAAACTTATACCCTTTGAGCATACTCAACAATTCAAAATATTTTGTCATCTCGTCAAGTAGAACGAGTGCTCAAAGATCCTTCAGGATGTGACTTTTCCTTTTTTATATTTTTTTGACTGCATCGATTTTCCCAAACAATACATACCATGTTCATAATAGGTACTGCAGTGTAATTGAGCCCTCTGTTATATTTCACTCGAGTAGATCATACGTGGTTGATGCTTACTCTCCATCTTACAATTTTGCTGATTCTCGACTTTTTATCATAAGAAAATAACACACATATATTAATAATATTACGTATCTTGTTGAACCTCGTTAAATGCTTGATGAGCTAGCTAATTAGTGTTTATAACAATTTGCAGGACTAAAAATGTCGAACAGTTATTGATCAATTCACTACTCTTCCGTGTTACTCGTCAGTACTCCCAAGCCCCATATATTTGCTCGCTACCTTTGAAACGTATGCTAATTAATCCTGCGAGATCGAAAAGTATCATAGGAGAAGTTTATTAATGTATAGTTCTAACATACTTCCATGACCTACTCATAATACCTATTTTCTGGCACTGTAAAGGAGGGGAGCGTAACACCGTGGTAGTGAGCGATCAAGTACTTTTGTTCATTCAAGCAAAAATGAACAATCTTTATATCATCTTAGCCATTACAACGAGTTATGAATTAAACTGGTATGGCATAAGCAAACTCTTCGCCAGATTACAGAAAACGCGAAAGGGATTGTGAGAAAAATGGTACATTTCATGTGTTTTAACTACACTAAATTGTCGTTTTGAGGACAAAATTTGAAAAGGATATTAGAAGTTGTTGAAGATAAATGCAAATTCAGTTTGCAATAAATGTAGAAATATTACACTCTTGCTGAACTGTAGTCAACAGGGAACAAAGAAAGAGAGGGAAAAGAGATAATATTTCTGTTTCTCTATCTTTGCAAATTATAGATGAACTATGCATCCTCATGATATATTTAATGTATACAAATTAGAGAGATATGTAAATGAGGGTTCATAGCCGTGAAATGTCATTCCGAGCAAAATACAATATATAAAAAATGTAACAGAGTCTGAGAATCATCGCTAAAAGAAAAATAACTCCCAAGCCCATGGCTGCAGAGACCGTTACTGGGTCGTAATCAACCGTAAACGGTGAAAAGACGGTGCTTTCCACCCGTATCCAGCATGTAAGAAGGCCGTAATCGGCAGTAAGTGAATTGGCATCCATGTACCCGTAATACGCACGGCATGTTCGTCATGTCATTTTCGGTGTCAGTATCCGGAAGCGTACGGCTTTGAACCGCAGAATAATCGGCTCGGGCTCCAGTTCTTCTATTGCGCTATCACATCTAGACATATTCATAAGTGAAAAAGATTTATATTTCAATATACAACACTTTCGACCATGAAGATACGCCAGCATTTTTCATAAAACTATAATTCTGTATCGACATTCCAGTATTTCCTTCATAGATATTTTCAGTTTTTATCGTTCGTACTTAATCGTGTTTTAAAAAAGATTTCTGTTCAATTCTCTACAAGAATATTTGTTTTTATTAACGTAAATAACATCCATCACTTTGTCATACACGATACAATCCGATTAATTCAAGATGAACAACTTTCAAAGACATCTTCTTTTCGAAGTTTTTACATTTCATTCAGAAAACCTGCTCTTAGAAGAAAATACACTTTACTAGAAAAACTAAAACAAAATCTTATTTTACTTTATTAACGGTTTTTTGTGACAGGTCATATTATATGTTCATTTTCTTCTACTTTCAGATAATCAACTATAATAGTATAAACTACCATTGATAACAATTTAAATAAATTTCTAATACATATATAAAATGAATTTGATCAATGCCACAAATTAATATGAGACGAATGTGATTACAGACAACCAGATCTGATATGACAATTATTTGCAATTGTCAAAATGCGAGAACAGCTGATTAACTTAAAAAAATTCTAGTGCGTACAGACACACCAACATCTGGGATTGTACTTCACTCCATCCTTATCCTGAAAGTGTTGCCTACATTGTGTCCCAACGTTACTGAATCTGTTGGACTAGCTTGCTACACAATAACTCCTGGACGTTCGCTACTTGTTTCTTGTTCGGAATATATATTATTGCTGAGGATGCATCTCAATATTTCCAGCCATACTACATACAATGTAAGGAACCAATGCCATATAACCTTAGAGAGCAAGCATTCTTGAAAAATATCACACTTGTTGTTGTCACTGTGGACACTTCATTCGTCCGTAGACTTTGAAAAATAGTCATCGCTTCCCCGAAACATCAGAAAAACAAAGGAAAAAATATTTGAAAAAACGAGGCTTCATATTTGAGACCACTTCTTTTTGATGATTATTAATTAGATTTAAAATGCGGTCTCAGTTTGGAATAGAGAGTTTCTTCTTTTCACATACTTTGTACAGTATGTATAATTTCGAATCACTCTATAATTGGGAATGATTGCCTACTATCGACACACAAATATATTGTAATAGAAGGAACATAACAAACAGGACAGTTATATTTTAGGTTCATACTCATCATCATCTTTAAAATTAGAATGACGCCACCTCAATTGAGAACAATTTGAAACTGTGCATTCTTGAAGGAGAATAATATTTTATAATCTGTCTCAAAGGAGAACATATTCAGCTGCTGCACTCTCGAATGAGAACAATTTATAAACTTATTCTTAAAGGAGAACATTTTCGAACAGTACACTCTGGAAGGAGAACAAATAGCCATTGCAATAGATGCTAACACGTGGTGATTTTGTGATTGTAAAAATATAAGCAAAATACATATTCAAGCTTCCGTATCCAAAACTTCGTTGTTTAAAAGATCATCTGACAAACTGTACAAGATTCCATAACATGATTTCTAGCAACATTAAAATACTCTTGAAAATCTATACATTCACGCAAATATTGATACTTAGCATGGAGTATTTCATTTTCAAAAACAGAAGAGAAGCAATACTAAGCAGACAACTTACGCAGTACAACGCCACGTTTCGGTACCATCACCTTTACGCATACAAAGGCGTTCGATACGTTTTATACAATAACGACTTATGACCATCTTTACTAGTATCTTCAGTGGCAAATGATAATTCCATTTTTTGTTTCTCGGTAATGCTTTGCAACGTTCATCGCTTTTATAAGGTTGAACGCTCATCATGTTGATCGTTTTGGTATTCTTCAATCTTCTGAACTGCCTTATGGTGATCTAAACAGTCTCTTCGGCATTATTCTTTTTCTAGTTCAGTGCTTTAAAAAAGCTTCTTGATTAGCCTATGTTTAATCTGTTATCTTCCAATTTACAAGAGAGAGAGAGAGATTGAGAGAGATAAGGATAGAACAGAAAGAAGCAAAGCACAAAAGAACACTACACAGTTGATAGAATCGAACACTTGAACTTTGAATTCAAATGCAAAGAATTTACTTTTGGACTAAATTGTCCAAAAGTAAACTCTGAGGTGTTCTCATCCCCATCCTGTGCATTGCTATAGTGTGTTCTACTCTCGCTGCTCAACCCATACAACTGTTCTCCTTTGAATATATATGACAAAAATGTTCTCAAAACGTGTCACTGTGTTTGTATACTCTCGTTTCCGTACGTTTCTTGCTATATCTTTGTCTCTGACTCTCACAATATTTCATCTCACTCGGGAACAATTTTTCATCTCAGTTGTGAATTATTTGAGTAGATGTTGGTATTAATGTATCTATCTAATATAAAGACCCAAAATTATCGTCTAATTCGATCCTTTTGACCGATTCGAGCAATTCTTATCGTTAACGCAAGATTCATTAGTCTAGAGGTACTGGTCGAATTTGAGCAAAGTCCTAATCTTATAAGTAACTTCTGGAGAACTTTGACTAGAAATCTAATACAACTGATGTTTGTTCTCATGTTTTTGGACATATTTTTCCCTTTAGTTTTCAAGATAATAAGTCCAAAAAGCTTAAACCATCGTTATTTCTGAATCACGTTTTTTATTTCAACTGAATGTCAAAACTAAATATATACGATACTGTGACGGACGAAAGTATGAAGCGTTTTAAATTTCTGACTTCATTGATTTCTAATTCTAACTAATTAGTTAGGATTTAAGATATTTATTTTGTGAAACGGTTATTGTTGTTCTTTTATCCTGTGGATAATTCTTTCGAAGTCCTATATACGTTTTGTTTATTTCTCTTTAATTATTATCATCGAAAAATGTTAAGAATTCCCCCTCACAAATAATGATCCTCGGACAAAAACTCTATTCTGAGATAAGCACATGGAAAGATAGCCTGAAGTGTCTACTTTCAGAATCTATATAGCTTTCGGTTACAGAAGTGATTTTTTCGGTTTTTGAGCACGTAGAAGAAAAACCAGATCTTCAAATAATAGTTTTTTCTTGAATACTTACATAATTAAATTTTTTTCTCAACGAGCAGATTGTAGAGCTTTTTTTTTCTATTTCTATCTAACTGCTATTCTATTTAACTTTTCTGATCAAAATAAGACGTCGCACAACTCTGTATAATCTTGCATTAAAAAGTCATTTTCCTAAAAGCCCTGCAATTGAGCATTTTATACAACGTTTAATACAGCGTTTTCTCTACATGTGAATTACACCTGAAGTATTTCCCAAAATTTTTTAATAAACGTCAAACTCGAGAGCTCCGATTTCTTTTATTTTAGACTAGACACCCAGCTACATGGGTTCACGGGCGCCGATTTTTTAATTAAGTCTTATTTTTTTGTCAAATTGAGGATTTCTAGAAAACCAGGAAGCTTTTTTCGGGTTTTGAGATTGTTGGTTGTCTACACAACGAACAAAGACCTAATTGAAAAATCGGCGTCTGTCGGTCCCTGTAGCTAGGTGTCTGGTCTAAAATAAAACAAACCCGAACTCTTTAGCTTGAAGTATATTAAAAGATTTCGGGAAATACTTCAGGCTCCTTTTTGAACCTCGATCTCTGGAAAACTCCTAAATCGTACGACTTGGAGACAAAAATATTTTTTCATTCCCGTAACTCATTGTGCCTAACATTTATGGAAAGTTTCGTCAAGGTCGGATGTAAGGTGTCGGAGATAATTTCTGAGGGAGGAGGCCCTTAATGTACTACATGGCTTTTCAAACTAATCATAATCTAAACCATATATTTAATCCTGTATCATAATCAATAATTTCTTCTGCTGTTTCTCTGATTGGTAATACTTTAACACAGATTTTCGGACCGTTAAATCACTCACATGAATAACATGATAACAGTTTTTCAACATCGGCAACATGAGCTAGAGCGGTGTCCTCTCGAATCGTTCCTCATATGTACGAAGAGGCTAAATTAAATTGATTAATCATTTTTTATTAAAAAGAGGAAAGTGTGTTTTGATCACCAAAAATTACACTTTTGATCACCAAATCAATTAAAGAACATTTAAATTAAAGAAAATATATATAAGAAGAATATATAGCAATTAATTAGCAATAATTACCAATTAATGAGTAGACAAACAAGAAAAATAAAATATAAAGAAAAGAAATATGAGCAGAACAGAAGTTAAACTTTCTTCACCACATTAGTACTAAGTAGAGAACTGTCACTAAACGACTATATTTTCAATTTCTGGACACGTTTTGCGAAGCATCTTGATGAGGCTCATGAGGCATGTTTATATCAGCAAACATGGTCAGCGTTTC
>CAJNOQ010002872.1:0-22301 GCA_905250885.1 Didymodactylos carnosus | reverse complement strand
TTGCCTTGCGTTCACAGTGTCTTTTTGTGTAAAGAGAACGATTGGAGAACATACGCACAGAAAAGGAAAATAGCGTGTTTCATATATTTCACACTATATAACAGAGAAAAAACGTTAGAAAGAAAAAGAAATTTCATTTCAAAAGAAAAGAAATGATTTTTGTCGCAGTTCTACTATCTTTGTGTCATGTGAACTAAACGCGATAAAGTGATAGATATTGACGTCTGATTCTGTTTTTAAAAAAAGGAAAGACGAGACGTTGACTGTTGAGATCTCATTTAAATATAGAAGGAGAGATATTAAGTATATAACTTATACATTTCATACACATCAATATCCCGTACTTTAAACTTTCATAATTTTTTGTCATTTTAGAGCAGAAAAAAATAATTTTAAAAATCGTAAACGGTAGACTCTTGAATGAAGACTAGAGCAACATGGATTCCGGCTCAGTTTTCATCCGTTTTCTTATGCTATAGGCACTTTTCTGCAATAGCGTCACGATTTTTTCTAAAATACTTTGTAAAAATATCTCAAGTAGGATACAAATTTTCTCCGATATCTCTTTCGGCATATATCCTATATCCCGAACGAGATACCTATCCAGAGCGTGATACCATTCGACAGACCGGACGGCCGGAGAGCCAGATAAAACTCTAGGCCGAATGGTCGAAGTTAGTACTTCGACTTCAGTTAGCATAGCCATAAGACGGTGACCAAATAGCGTCATACAACAAAAACTAGGAAAAAAAGACGCTTAGGGCATATTTGAACCTGGTGCCTGTGAATTATGGAAAACAAAACAATTGCCGATATATCGCGACTTGTCGTCTCAAATGCTAAAAAATCGCCAAAAAGTCGGCGACTTCTCGAGATATATCAACCAACATGTCGGTCGCGATGTTGTCGACTTTCAGCCAACATCTACCACATAGGTAAGATTTTCTTCATTTAAAACATTTTTTTGGATCCTGTTTTTGATCGATCGTACAATGGCGTAATTCATTTCTGAACGTATACAGCTAAGCTTTTAGGTAAATATCTGGCTGTGTTTTTCCATGAGTATTGATAATTTTAACAAACATCGCTGAAAGCGGTATGCAATTTTCTTTCGCTGTCTAGTGTAAATATTTTTCTTTTCATCTTTTTGTGAGTACGATTTTGGAAGCGCCGTTGGAAGATCTTGGAAAAAACTTTGTTATTCAATTTACGTAGGTTAAAGGTGGTTCGGGAAGTAACGTCATTTTTAAAAGAACTCTTGGAAACTTAAACATGGAAAGTAATTGTACTCAAAAGTTTAACAGTTTCTTACATCTGCTCAAACTTGAGCTCGCTGAATCGGATCAACAGATTTTTCTCTCTCTTCCTCTTTTTTCATGCTATTAAATTAGACTCAGCCAACAGTGATCCAGGAATAGTAACAGCCGTCACGATGATATATAATAGCAAATCATCAGTTTTTAACGAGGTGGTTTGGAATGGTAGGTAGTGGTGACCCCGCCCGTTCATGTTCAGAACATAACGCATACAAAGGTAAATTTTATTAACTTAGAAAAAAAGAAATCACACAAAAGTTATTCATAAAAACAACTTTGGGATTAAAGTGATAAACCAGGATATTAGTATGAATCAAACTCTATAGCCCAGTTGTCCTTCAACTGTGGCAGATACATGCTATTGCCGTATAGTGTGGATTTCTAATAGCAGGCGGACATCATTGCTTGTGAACAGGTTTGTCATGAATAATTATCATTTTTTAGTCGTCTCTGACGCTCTTAAACAAAAAATAAATATTGCCGAAAACAGGATTTTTTTCAAGATATCGGTCTTGCAGATTTATGGCAAAAAATATCTGTCGATACTTTTGCGAACCGAAAAATATTGTATTATTCATGGTGCAATGCAGTTTGACGCGCTGATTTCGAATATCACATTACTTTGTAACAGAAATGCTCCGAGATCGAAAAAATTAGATTTTTCCGCAACAGAGGTCAAAACCAAAAACTTCTTTTACTAATTGATAGAGATTAGGATACAGAATACATATCATTTGTTTTTGTAAGTTTTTTGGTTTAATAGAAAAGAAACTTTTCCTGAAACAGGTGTTTTTTAGGCTAAATTTTGACCTAGTATTTTCCAATGATTAGAAACATTTGTAACAAAATGTTTATGTCATTAAATAGAGTATTCTTCGGTGTATTCGAAGTACCATTGCGATCTAAAAATATAGTTTTAACCAAATATATACCTAGATGCACACTGTGGCGATGAAGACCGCTGCATGAGATATACAAATGATCATCAGCCATTGTTTTATCATTACTATCTGTAGCAGCAATCTTATGTCATATACTAAAATATTATTTTTAAAGATGTTTATCACTTTTTTGTTTTACATCAGAGCTGCTCTATCTCGGAGGAGCGAGGGAGCCGTATTGTCCGTATTTGTTTTATTTACAATTTATTTACTAGTCGACAATATTCAATCGATGAGTAATGAGCACTTACCACGCGTGACGTGTCAACATACACTTCTTCTTATATATAGATTTAGTTTCTTGAATATATGAACAGAAAGTTGGCGAACAAAAGCAGGTCAAACGGGTATAAATAGACATACTGCTAACTAGGTCAAGCGGAAATTTTATAAGGGCTATCAAAGGTTGAGCTAAAGAGGGAAACACCCGAAGTTATAAATCGATTTATTAAATCGGGTTGGGACTGTTTTTGTTAGAAATGCCCTAACGGGTAGTGAAATACCCAACTTGGTTCATCACATGGGGCTTTGTTGTTGAGATATTGAATTTTTAGTCAGTTTTTGCCTATAGAGCTTGGATTTTGAGCAGAATTCGACTTTCGGATTTTAATTTCAAACTTGCTACACTTGTAGCCCTTGGTCATAGTAGTGCGGCGGAAAAATATTCGGTGCTAATGAATTTTCCTATCTTGAGATATTGAGACTCGAATATTTGACTCTCATCCTTACCTTCTGGCGAAATGTTCGAGTCTCAGTATCTCAAGACAGGAAAATTCATTAGCACCGAATATTTTTCCGCCGTATTTCTATGACCATTGGCTACAAGTGTAGCAAGTTTGATTTAAGTTGTATTTCACTACTCGTTAGGGCATTTCTAACAAAAACAGTCCAACCCGAAATCGATTTATAAACTCGAGTGGTTCCCCCGTAAGATTATTTTCATAACTAAATCGTACGTTTGGTTTTCTACATATTTGTTCATGATGCATGCGGTGCAATTATTAGGATCTCGATGCTGGACATTGGAAAGTTTTTACTTAATCTAAGAGAAAATTGGTAAATCCAATTTGTCACTCGCCCTGACTGTCATTCTTCTACTGTTTATGGAGGACTTTTACCACGACTGGAAAAAGGTTAAGTACCCCTATATTTTAAAAGACTCAATTACGTTTTATGATGTCATTTTTGTTTTTCGAATGAAAAAAAAAGAATCGCCAAAAGTATTAAAGCTGCAAAGGAAGGACACAATAATTCATTATTTACCTACAGAACCGAAAAGAAAAAACCATTTTTTCTTTATAAAAACGAATATACATAACATTTGACTGTGAATAACAAAAAACAAGCAGTAACACCTACAGTCAAAAGTTCTGTTTTATCGAGAAACGATGGGAGTGCCATGTATTAATCAAATACATGACAGATCATATTTCATAATTGAGAGAAAAAAATGAAATATACAAGTTCATTTTAAATAGTAAAAATGGCCAAAGCTAGAATAATGTAGTTACTAGTTCTGACGAAATCCTGTCACTGTGATCATATTGCGAGTAAAAAATAAATAGAAATAATGAAGAAAAGTGTGTACCAATTTCATATGAAAATAAACAAGAGTATAGACATCTTTGATTCTTTATTGACGTAGTGTATATTTTACCGTTCTCTAGATTCAAATCACTCGAAAAATTCTGTATTGTTCGTAATATAAATTAATCTATATAATGTTCATGTTTTGCATGCGACTACTTGAGAACGTTTGTTCTTTCGTTTAAATCTCTTGATTAAATAGTGGAACATTCTATTTCAAATCGGATGTTGTGTACGGAGGTGGCTGAGATTCAGGTATAATAGGGTAATTATGATTCACAACGCTCGTTGGAGGTGGATACGGATACCCATAGCCCCCATTATAATACATAACGTTATTCGGATGCTGAGTAAAACGAGGGGGACTGCTAGAACGCTTGCTATGTCTTATTAAACAAACGATCATTATTATAAACGAAATTAATGTCACTAATCCAACTAGGGCTCCAATCACAATTCCAATGATAGCTCCTGTTGTCCAAACTCCATTGCCTATTGTAAAATAATTACCATCATAATTACTTCCCATCCTATATTATTTTAATAAAATTAGCTTCTACTGTACGAAATATATGTTAAAATGATTCGTCAAATGAAAAAAAACTAAAACTAAAAAATATTATACCATTTTTTGCGCAAATATCAACAGAGAAAAATAATAATTTTTCTTATTCATTCTGTCGATTTTGTCTGATTCAAAGTCAGGTATGTTTTTCATTTTTTTTCATTTCCTTTAATTCATGCACTTTTTATGCTTTAACAAGATTGTGTTTGAAAACTAATATAGACAAAAAAATAACTACTCTATTAGAAAAAATTATAACATACATTTATATAATATATATATGTGTATGTATAAATAAAAGTATATTAAGGTACTTGGGGTAATTATGATCCAGTTCTCAAGTTTTTTCGACACTGTGAGTGTCATTAAGCCATTTCAGAATAGCAGCATGAAATAGACTGATATTCTTCAATATTAGTTGATGTAAAAACCTTTCTTGGGTTTTAAGTACACTCAGAAAAACTTTATTTAGTATTCTTTTGGAGATCAGATTGAACTTCGCATATTTTTGTTTTTCACTGATCATTTCATAAGTATCCATCCGAAACCCAACAGCTGGATATCAACTAAAGCTAATCACCTGCATAATTTTTGACCTCTGTGCGTAGATTGCGCAAGGACAAAATAAAATTTACTCATGTTGTAGCTTGCAGGTTAGAAAAAGACCTTTTAACCTGCACAGGCAGGATGGGGTGGGTGAAAACGTCTACACTGCCCTGCCCTGCAGGTTTATATGCTTTTCTGTGTATTTTCTTCCACGATACCTCTCAGGACTCCGAATGGACTGGGTTAAAACCGGCCCGGCCCATGGTCTACCATGGGCGGGATTTTTTGCACAATCAGAACCATGGGTCGGGCTGAGCCACTACCTATTATAATGGGCGCCCATGGGAGGAAGGTCTCTGCCCATGGGTTGATATATTGATAAACCGATATTTTACCACTAGAGGTCGCGTGAGAACGATCCTTTTACTTAAAGAATAGTAATTGTGCTTCGTATTCTCATTTCTCTTTTCGCTTTTTCCTGCCTAAAACTATTTTTGTACAGAGAGATTCTCTACTCTTCTCAGTACTGTTTTCTATGGCTGTTTGTGTGAAAAAGTTATGCTTAACTGTGATTAGTCAAGTGGAATAAACTATGATTGTCCTTATGAAATAGAAGAGTAAATGATAAGTAGCCTTGATCAACATGGTAAATGGGGCTGTGTTTAGGAAAAACCTTTTATTAGATGGGCCGCTCACGCGCGCCCATGGGTCAGCCAGTCCGGTCCATGGATCGGGCTGGGCTGGAAAATTTAGAACTAAAAACCATGGACTGGGCCGGTAAAGGACGGCATAGCCCACGGGCCAACTTTTGCCGGCTCAGCCCGGCCCACACGGCGCCCTGATACCTCTTTCCCCTGCTTTCAAGAAACGTTTTGTACTGATTCTATGTATGGATTTTCCATTATTCCTATTTGTATATTTATCTTGAATTTTTTTGTTCCTACCGCCTAGAAACAAAAACAACCGAAAAAATGTAAGTAGTCAAAGAAAAGTTACTTATGCACAAAACTTGTCGTTTGAGAAAAAAATCATCTTCTAATAAAATACGCGTGAATATGGATTATCAAAATCGAGTAAAAGAAAATATTATCAAAAAAATTGCTGACTTGACATATTGTAAAAATATGTCACCTTACCAAAGGCACAGAAACGAGAGAGGGCAAAAAAAGATCAGTCAATTTTGACAACACAAAATTACGCGTTATCAGTAACCACGGATAAGGTGCCACGCTCATTAAAAAGAAAAAGGGTTTTATTTTTTCCATCGTGAACTATATGTGAGAAGGGAGGAAGATAACTCTTTGCTTTCTTTTTCTGTTTGACTACTTTATGTCTTGCGAAATTCTTGCTTTACCATCTTTTTCAGTCTACGGACCAAGAACAGAATATTCGTTTTTCATTATCAAAAATGTTTTAAAACATCCTCAGAAGTTTACTTTCTTCTGTCTTACTATTAATTAATAAAAGAACTTTGGTCATATTAGGGAAAAGTGACATTTTCATATCAAGATTTATATGTTAGAACGTTAGAGAATATCGAAAAGAAAATATGGCTTTTTCCTTAAAAAAGAATTTCGTTACTTCGTTACTTTCTCGAGAATAACGAAGTCAGGAGCTATAAGCGTTTTCCTGGGAGCCCCGATTTCGGCTATTTGACCTTGAATCACCGCAAAATAAGTCGACATGGTGGTAATCGGCCACGCTGAGTCAAGTGGCAATGTTTATTTTCAGTTTCAAAGCGAGATAAATTCATTATATTAAGAGTTTTAAAAATTCAACTTTTTCCTACTAAATGGTGTGCGGAGTGGATATTTCGAAAGCTTAATATAATGTCTTTATCTCGCTTTGAAACTGAAAATAAACATTGGCACTTGACTCAGCGTGGTCGATTACCACCATGTCGACCTATTTTGCGGTGATTCAAGATCAAATAACCGAAATCGGGGCTCCTAGGAAAACGCTTATAGCGGCTGAATAGAACAAGCTAGGAAGGTCGGCCTTGTGTAGATTGAAAGAGAAAACATTTCTCTATCGAGTGATGATATTACAAGCTAAAAGCAAATGGGCAATTTTTTCCGAAGCAAAAAAAATTATTGCTCGTAAATACATTATAATTTTGCATTTTGGATTCTTATTGTTTATTATATTATATCGTATGTTAGCATATGCTGTACAGGTTGGTAGATATGATTTATTGCTAAATCACTCAATGATCAATTGAAATTCAAATGACAGAATTCAAATGACCAAACAGAAGTTATAATACATGAAGGATCCGTCGAAAATGATTTAGATCAGGATTTGACATGCAGCAGTACTTGAAAGTTTTTTCTTCTAACAAGGAAACTATCCCAGTAAACCCTTCCGTTTCCCTTGATTTATAACAGACGATATATATAAAACTAAGAAAATATCAAAAGAACACATTCTTTTCCCAACAACAAGGATTATCCGTGATATACACATTGGAACGGATTACAGATATAAAATTAGGTGAGCTTTAAAGCTTTTTCGGCGAGTTTGAAGGTTTATCAGGAATCGATGGTTTTCTAGAGAATTTTCAGACCTCTTCCACGTGAACTTTTTTTCATCGAAATATATAGAATTCATCACGCTCTTTCATTTGAGATCAAAATGAAGGCTCTAGCTTAGGGATGAGGGATCCAAACAGGCACTGCAATAGTGACCATTTTAACTGGAAAAAGCACTTTTCTGCTGGGGGAGTATTTTCCCCATAACTGTTTTTCTGCATAAGATACAGACCTTGGCTTTTCGCGATTGGATTCAGCATCCAAAACTGTATCAGAAAAACTTTGTCTTATAATTTGCGCCGAACATCGATCTAATGATGGTATGTTCTATATGGAAATACCGACTTCTTTTATCAGCAAATTCAACACCATAAATAATAAGACAAGTAAACAACTTCTTGCAAAACGAATTGCTTGTTATAAGGAGAAAGAAATAGAAAATTAGATAAACACTTTTGTTATATGTATGAAGTGAAATTTGTTTTTTTCATCATATTTGTACAATAGTTTTATTGTTAACATCTTTTGTACTTGTAAAAATTTACTTGTGATAACTTATGTTTAATTTTTTAAAATATTTTGATCCAATTTAATATTATCCAATGATATATGATGATGAAATAGACTGCCTTAAGTCGATAATGATCTGAAAAAATCTGCTCAAACGATCTTTTTGTTTGTCAAGCAGTGAAACAGGGAAAGCTATAAAGTTGCGGAGAAAGTTTTGAAACCTGTCTTTCTTGTCATATTCTTATCATTTTCAGCTGAAACTTCCAATTGATCAAGACCACTGTTTGAGATAGACATAACAAAAGTTTCAGCCCAAAATACCATTGTTTCTTCGAGAAAACTAAGGTTTCGGAGAAAAATTGAAAATTTCGTTGATAACTTGAAAAACTCATACCTCCTGTTAGAAGCAACTTGCGCACGAACCAACTTAGGGTATATCACTCCTAGCTATACCCTATCTAACCATGATATTCCCGGTCGAAACGTTTTTTGACACCGCGGGTAGTTCCCTCCTTAGAAAAAACATTTTTTGAAGTTGCCCAACGCGGAAGTTAATGTTTCAAAAAAACTAGCAGACACTTTTGTTGTACAAGCAACCCATGGCATTAAGACACTTGGAGGTTATTCGATGATCAGGTGATTTTGAATGTTGAAGAATTGACAGAATTTGTTTACAATATTTGAGCGCGTTCCCGTGAATATAGCCGTTGATAACTCTGCCCATAGTCACCAATGTTCGAGCAACGCAAGGATGAGTCTTGCCTAGTGTATTCTTCTGAGCATTGAGATTTCGCGACAAAAGTTCAAGGCCTTCGCTTTATCACCCTTCTTCATCTATGCATCGACGATCAAGGCGAGAACGTCCGAGAGATCCGAATGATCTGGCGGCAAACACTGTTCTTCCATCTTGAATGCAGAACGAAAATAATCCAGTGCAAGGGCAAAGAAACCGTTCTTCACGTGAACGAACCCGATCGAGCCCAGACAGGAAGCAATATTGGGATGTTGAGCAGGTAGAACACGGAGAAACATATCGAGGGCACGAGACAGGTAAATGAGAGGTGTCACAATCACCTTTATCTCTATACGCTCTGCCAATGTTTTCAATCATCACTGCTTTCTGCACATTAGCACCCGAATTAGTTTTCTCTTTAATATGTAATGCTTGAAGGAAATAATCTAGTGCTTCACTGAACTTCACCTTTCTGTCGGCAATGAGTCCAGTATTGTAGAGCGAAGCAGCAATGTGAGGATGATCGGACGGTAATCGCTCTCGGCGAATCTCATAGGCCAACTCATAATTCTTCAATGCCGAACATCGATGTAATGGTGGTATGTTCTATATGAAAATACCCGGATGTTTGTTAGAACAGCTTGTTGTTATAAGAAGAAAGAAACAGAAAGATAGATAAACACTTTTGTTATATGTATGAAGTGAAATTAGTTTTTTTCCTCATATTTGTACAATAGTTTTATTGTTAACATCTTTTGTACTTGTAAAAATTTTATTTAAGGGAAACAATTGCTTCTGAATGCCTCCCTGGTTCACCGCCACTGCGCCGCCACTGCTCGTAGCTATTTGTAAGAAAATCAATTTTTTCTAGATTGTCGATTATTTCTGGATGATCAGACGATAAATATTTTGAATTAATATCATAACTCTTCATCATAGTTTCTAATGCTTCTTTAAATTTCCCTTGTTCATATAGTGCTCCGGCCAAAGTGTCATAGGTTTTAGCTAAATCTGGATGATTTGCTGGTAGTGAAAGTAGTTCAATTTCAAGTGTCTTATTTAAATATTCAATTACTTTCTCATTATCACCTTGTTTACAGTGAACTAATGATATGTTATAGTAAGATTTTGCTATGTCCGGATAATTAGTCGGCAGACCATTCAATCGTATTTTTAGAGATTTGTCATGCATTACTAATGCTTCTTCAAGTTTACCTTGATTGTAATATGACAGACCTAAGTTGTTATATGTTCTTGCAAAATCGGTATGATCTGATGGAAGTGTATGCAACTGTATTTGAAGTAATTTGTTTGAATAGAAAATTGATTCTTCATGAATGCCTATCGAATCATAAACTTGTGAGATGTTATTGTAAGACATTGCTATGTCAGGATGATTGGTTGGCAGAGCTTGCAATCGAATTTCGAGAGATTTTTTATACAATTTTAATGCTTCATCAAATTCACCTTGTTTGTACAATGCTCCAGCCAAATTGTTATAAGTTGATGCTAAAACTGGATAATCTGGCGGATGTGAACTTATTTGAACTTGAAGTGTTTGGTCTAGATATTCAATTGCTCTATTATAGTTACCGAGTGAATCGTAAACTTGTGAGATGTTATTGTAAGATGCTGCTAGGTCAGGATGATTAGTCGGTAGAACTTTTAATCGAATCTCGAGAGACTTTTTATTTATTTCTAATGCTTCTTTGAGTTTACCTGTATGATAGTATGCGTTAGCTAAATTATGATAGATTCCTGCTAATTCTGTATGATTGGATGACAGTGAATCTAATTCAATTTGAAGCGTTGGGTTTAAACATTCAATTGCTTTATCATAGTCACGGAGGGAATTAATAACTAGTGAAATGTTATTGTATATTATTAAAATTGTAGGATGATTAAGAGGAAGAATTTTCAGATCGATCTCTAAGGATTTGTCATACATTTCTACTGCTTCTCTGAGTTTGCCTTGTCTGTCATATGCCTGACCTAAATTGTTATAGGTTCTTGCTATGTCTGGATGATTTGGTGGAAGTGAATTGATTTGAATTTGAAGTGTTCGATTTAAATATTCTATGGTTTTTTCATAGTCAGCGAGCGAATGGTATACTTGTGAGATGTTACTGTGAGAAGTTGCAATTCCTGGGTGATTAGATGGCAGAGCTTCGGATTGTATGTTTAAACATTGTTCAAACATCGCCAATGCTTCTGAATAACGTTGTTGTGCATGGTAGACAAGTCCAATATTATTGTAACGATTTGCAATTTTATTTGGATTTGGATTTACTGCATTTAGATCTATGGCAATTGCTTTGTGAAAATACGATAGAGCTTTTTCATATTCACTTTGTTGACGATAGATGTTTGCTAGATTATTATATCCAGATGCTAGAGATGAATCATTTGCAGGTAAATGTTTGAGTTTGATATCAAGTGCATTTTCATAGTATTCAATTGCTTTTGCTACTCGACCCATACCATTATGAATGTATCCAAGATTATTGTAGATAGCAGACAATGTTTTGAAATCTTCAGTGTTTGTTGGATCTTCGAGTAGTAAAAGGTGGTACTTTTCGGCTTTATCATACTTTGCCATCTCCATCATCATTCTTGCCAAACTACCAAGAGGACTCGTAGACAATACATCTTCTCTTATATGCTCAGTTAGTTTTCTTAGCTCTTCATCTTCTTCGCCAGTGAGCTTCAGTTTAACATTCCAAATACCTTCATCACTCAAATCAATTGACTCTATTCGAAACACGGCTCCCATTGTAAATAAAATTTCATCTTCCTCTTTGTCAAATGCACTTTCTGACGAAATATTTGCATAGGGAAATTTATTGACAATTTTATCAATGTCGATTTGAAACAAAACACTTTGTTCTGAAGGCGTTTTGTTGTTGCTTCGATTACCAGCGTACACAGTGGCCAAATTTTTATGTAAAGTTGTTGATAAAAAACTGCTGACGGAGAAGAAGCCTCCTGTATTGTGTCGTATTTTCTTGTCGAATTCTTCGTTATCCATCAACTGTCCTCGATAAACCGTTTCTATGATTTGTTCCGCTGCAGCACTAGTAGTAGGAGGAGGACCATGTATTGTCGATGTCTGTTGTTGTGAGGCGTGTCTTTGTTTTAGCTGTAGGTGAAGATCTTTGATAAAGTAACGTAGTGAATAAAGTATATCAACATCCTGTTCTCTCAGTGCTCTGTTCAAAAGACGATAGAGAAATGTGTCGCGTGTGTACCAAAAGATAGCATTTATTACATCATAATAAGCTTCAAATTCATCGACAACATTCAATTCTGTTTTATTACTGGCACATTTTTCGCGACAAAATTCGATCATTTCCTCTTCTGTGGATTCCATTTCAACCAGAATATCTCGTAAAAATTGTGCATACATAAATTCGGCCTCCTGCCGGTTAGTAGTAATATCGGTCAATGGTGAGGGCAGAAGTTGACTGGTGGAAGGTGAAGGAGTAGAAGGAAGAGCTGCACGAGACAATGAGGAGAGAGTAAAATCATCACGCAAAAATCCTTCTCGGCGATCACGTTGTATAGTTGGTACTTGACGTAAATGATTACATAATGATTCAATATTTGTGTAAACTCCAGAAGATACTTCGACATCTTTAGCAGTGTCCATTTCATTTGAATAGAAAACATAGACTGAATCAATTTGTGAAAATTCTTGTCTTAGATGTAGAAGTGCGTCAAGAGACTGGAATGGCATCTTGCTTGATATTAGCAGAATTACTTTCTTCTCGCTGGCTTGTATCTGAGTAATATAATCAATGCATTTGTCTGAATCACGAAATGTCACTAGATATGGATCAACCTTGCACAGAGAGAGATGACTTGCATTATCAATTTCAGCAGTGGCAGGATCGTACGTTCGATCAAGCCAAACAGTTACCGAATTTTGCGCCATTTTAATATTCTTCTTCTTTATTTGCTATGATATTATAATGCAGTCTCCTTTTTTCTCCGTTTCAGTCTTGAGACTGTTCCATATGAATATATTGTTTGAAAATTTAAGAATAGCAAACTTGGTTTTTTCCAAGGACAAAATTTCGATGTATAAGAAGAGATTTGTATCTGTTGTTGGAAGAAAAAATCATTAAAAAAAATATATATAATAAATCAGTCGTCGCTTAAGGATAGATTAGAAAGGAAGAAAAGTTGCATAGGAGCAGGATGATGTTGACTAAGCAACATACAGAAAAAAGAACTCAGAGGAAACGTGCGTATGTTCGTTTTCTCCTGTGCGGAGAAAAGCAAAAAGGCTGTTTTTTTGTTTAATGCTCCTCAGCATACTTGCATAAGAAAATTTAAAAGGCTGCTGCACTACAAGTGAGATGTCTGATTGTCTTTCTGATATTTTCCAGTTTTAGAAAATTCTCATTCCTTATCAAAAAAGTGTCTGGCCTTTATGGATTTTTACTTGATTTATGTTAGTGGGATTTATTGCAGGGAGTACAGGCAGCCCACACATATGGTTATCGACGCACTTATGTAAAAAAAATATGGCATAAAATTATTTTTTAATCGATCTTTTTTGATTTAATGAAAAAAATTGATTATAATTTCTGGGAAAAAAACGATATAAAACAGTTTTTCGCAAATTGATTAAAATCATTTAATTTTATGGACGATTATAATCAATTTTTTCTTCTAAGAATTAATTTTAATTGATTTAAGGAAATCGATTAAAATCATTTTATATTTTAGAAAAAGTAGTAGAAATTTAAAAGTCGAAACATTCAATGATATCATTGTTTGCTTATTCATTCGGTACACAAGTCAAATCAAGAATACCTTTCAAGTTCAGTTTGAAACAATAATGTTCATTTATTTCACATCCCGCTATATCACTTTTTATGGATGATTCAACTATTCTATTTGGACAGTCTAACTCATCACGTCCATCTAAACAATTCCAAACACCATCACATAATGTATAATCTGTAAGACATAATTCATTACAATCAGTTTTATCTGTTTCATTTTTCAAAAAGTAATATTCGTGTGTAAAGCCATTACAATATTCATGAAAATCAACGTATGAAGTAAATTTAGAAGGAAGCAACAACTCGTCATCTCGAAGATATTGATTAACTCGGTACATTGCGTACAATGTTTCATCTGAATTATCTTCACATTGAAATATTCCATCTAACAATTATCTTCTTAAAATACATTTATCAGTTTTAAGACTTTAAAAAACGTGGATTTGTTAGATTTAATTTACAACTTATGTTTATAATTTGCTCATCATTTGGGGTAGGTAAAAGTGGATATATAATTATTTAACCTTTCTGTAAAAATACTCCTTTTCTCTCCATTTCTTCATCCATCGCAGAACACAGTTGAAGATAAACAGCTGCACAAGATTCGTTGCCTATAAAAAGAAAAAAGATGTCGAAATATAAATTATATTATTTTGATACACGTGGACGTGCAGAAATCATTCTTATTTTCACTAGTCAGCCCTTTGACGACATCCGATATAGTCATGATGAATTCAAAGTACATCATAAACATGAAATGCCATTAGAACAGATGCCAGTTTTAGAAATTATTTCTAACCAATATCAAGAGAAACCGTTCAAATTACCTCAATCGTTAACAATCGCACGCTATTTGGCAAAAGAATTTGATCTTGCTGGAAAAACAAATTTACAACAGGCTCAAGTTGATTCTATTGCTGATACAATGATGGATTTGTGGTAATAATTCATAATTAAAGTATTGCATGTACAAGATCCAGAAAAGCGAGAAACCAGTAAACAAGAATTTTTGACAAAAGATTTACCTCAACAATTTCAAAACTTTTTAGTTTTCCCTGAAGTGTACTTCATTGAATAATGAAAACAAAATGTGTATGACAGATCTGTATATCTAGCACTGTACAAAACTAGACTGACGCGAAAAAGAAAATCATATATAGAAAAAGGAAAACTGGACAGTACATGTACGAAAGAAGAAAAAATCACGCGGCTAATACACAAAGAGATAGAAAAATGAGAATCGAGGCTTATGCTCTGACAACCGAAAAAGGATGTAACATCTATCCGAAAAAATAAGGTCAATAAACATAAAGTATTAACGAATAAATATAAAGTATGAACGAGAAAGAAATAATTTGTTTTTTTTGGGGGGGGGGGTTATTTTATTTTTTTTGATTGTTAAGGAAAACACAGAGAAATATGATAAACAAATAGAATACGAATAGGAAAAACACGAATAAAAAGAAAAAAAACGTTATAAAACGAAAAATGATACAAAATAATCTTCGCTAATAATACGACGATCTGATGAATCGGCAAAGCCAACGATGTTCGTTTTCGGTTTTATCCTTGACATGAGTAAATCGTATATGACGTTCGCGTAAATGACGATCGACGGCCAGTAATGCATAATTTTGATGTAGGATATCAGTGACTGAGTACAAATATCGTTGTTTCTTTCTTCGGATGTGTGCTCTACGATTTTGCCAATAATTAGATGAATGAGAAGACGCCCTAGAAGGTGCTGTGAGTACGTTGGGTGTAGGCTGTGGTGAGATCGGTCGTGGCGATGATGGATGAAGTGATAATGCCTGTTGAGAAGGCGACCATGGTTCGAGATGAGGTGGTGATAATGGCGGTTGATGTTGTGCTAATGATCGTGTAGATCGTTTCATGTGAAAATATAAACGAGTAACACCACACATTCATAAGATGCATAAATTACCATTTGTCGTCGACGATATAATTGACCGGAATTGTTGTTGTCTAATGCATCTCAAGTTAATTGTGGATTAATATACGCTTTTAAACGTTTATCCAAACCAGCATTCCATTTGCTAAGCTGCCATTGTTTATCTAAGAACAAATTTAGCAACAGCTTTTTGTAAACTTACCGGTTCGAAATAAATATCGGCTGGTGTATGAATTGATCGTCGTCAATTGTAGCTAAATTCGGTCTCTCCTTAAAGGTGAGATCCTACCTACTAACCAACGCGAATAATAATGTTGAACATTTTGGTCTGTATCTGGGTCGGAGCTTGGAAGTTGTTGATTTGTAAACATTTGATAACACAAAAACTGACGCAATTGATCCATTTGATCTCCTCATGCGTGAAAGTGTTCGTGTCGACGAAGAATATTTTCCCATATTTTTTTGACAGAAACAAATGAGAATGAAGTTGATGATGGTAAATAAACACAGTCGAATGAGATTAATAGTTGAGTTGTTGTTATTTCGTTTTCATTATATTCATCGTCATTACTATTGGCTTGGACTTGTATTAAGGATGGTAAATTAGCTAAATATGGTCGACGTGTTGATTTGGTATCGATTGTAAAAGACGACGCCTGTTCTGTGACATGTACCAAGTAATTTAGTTCTTCTGATGTTGTAGCATAATTAACGAAGTTGACTTGCAATAATGATAGGTTAATGATAAATAAATTCATTGTACTTCTTAATTGTTCATTACAATTTTTCTTGGCTTTATTTCGTCTCCATACACGTTTTGTTTAGTTATAAGATGTTCTGGAGGTTGGAAAGAATCGTAGGAGGGCGATAGTGCGAAGATATAATTATATGGCATTTTCCTAAACATAAACAAAAAAAACCTGATGTAAATAATCGTTTAGGAGGAAATGATTAGACTCTGCCTTAAAGGGGCGGAATCCTATCTTATCTGGATCTCGCTAAAAAATAGAGAGATCCAACCGCAATTTTCGATTCAGTTTACACGTCAGCCAAGTGACGAGTTCCTTCAGTCACTCAATATTCATAACTCAGGTCATAAATTTGCATACAGTCCGGCCGGGTCTACAAACAAAGTCTCTAATGCTTCCATATCCAAATTAATTGGCAACTTTCACTTCATTGGCAGTAATTCACATAATAAAAACATTTTTAAAACCAAATAAACAAAGTAAATGGAAAATTTCAATGAACAATTCTAAAAAAAAACGCTCATTGAGATTAATTTAATTTGACGTCCATCATAGGACGGAGGTCATTGACATGAATGTGATGTTCTTGTTGCGTTTCTTGATCTTTAGCTAAATAAGTAGGATGAAGAACTTTGACAATTAGTTTTGAAACTGGATGAAAACGTGGTTCCAGCTTCGTACGTGACCCTTGCTCTCTAATGAGCACAGGATCTCCAACAGAATAATGTGGGTCTTGACGATTGTGACCATACGTAGATTTAGATAAACGCTGTTGTTTCAAAATGTTTTCATGTGCAAATGTATGGTATAATTTCAATGATTTGTTTATTTGAACTACATAATCAGTCGGTTTGAGAAAAGTCAGATCCGATTGAGAGAGGTCGGTCGGCAATCCTGGCTTTCTGCCGAACGGCAGGAAATTTGGTTGTTGAATGAGTGCCGGTGTTATAGGCAAAGAGAACTGCGTCGAGGTACTCGTTCCAATTATTATGTTCAGAATGTTGAGGATGATATGGGACCGAAAATATATGATTTATACCAATTTTATATTCTAGTGATTGAAGAAGATGATTGTGAAAGTGAGATCCGTTTTCTGAAAGAATGGATATTGGAACTCCATAACGATAGATATAATGCTTAAAAAATATTTTTGCATTCACCTGCGCTGTGCAACTCGGGAGAGCCAGCGCAGTGACCCAACGTGTAAACATGTCAGTAATGACCAAGACATTTCAGATGGTGTACGTGGTAACGGTCCAACGTAATCGATTGCAATCATTTGAAAGGGTCCATCTGGTGGCTTAACTGGTTTCAAAAGTCCTGGTTTCTTTTGCTGACTGATATTGAATTACCGGCATTTAGGACATGATTTTATATATTTTTGTACAGATGATTTTCATACTCGGCCACCAGTAGTCGTTTTTTAGTTTAAAATATGTACGAGCAACGCCAAAATGGCCGGCAATCGGATCGTCATGACACGCTTGTAATAAATGTGTAATCATTGTTGCTGGAATATATGGGGGTTGTTTTTTACGTGTAGAATGTGTTGTTTGAACCAATTTATATAATACTCCTCCTTTAAACACAAAATCGACGTTATTCAGATCTTTATTTAATTCTTCTATCTCCTTTTTGACATGTCCATCTTTTTGCTGTTCTGTTTGTAATTGACTTATATCAAATTTCGATGTTAAATACTGTAAATACAGATCTTTTTGAATTCTCTTTTCACCTGAAGCAGTTTGAGGCAGATCTATTAGTCACTACAGCAGCAGTGCTGATCCCAGACGGCACGAAGAGCTCGATTTGCAGGGTCTGAGTAGGTTTTTCTTTTGTTTTTTCTTCAGGTTTCACTATTTTTTTAGTCCGTTTCATTATTTACACAAATTATATAGTGAGAGAAAAAATCGATGCTTAATTGGTTAGTAATAAAAACGCGACAGCATAGTCGAAAGTTCGCTAAAAATGACTCAATCAGATCAAATCAATGAATAAAGTATACTGGAATTATCATCATCACTATCCTCTGAATCAGTATCCGACAATTCTGAATAGTCTTGAGCATCTGTTATGCTATTATAATAATCGGATACTCTCTGCTGTAATTGTTCTGGATTATATCTGGCATATGCGAAGTAATAAATCATTGATCCAATATGTGCACAACAGCCCACCACCCTAGAACCATTGGGGCACGTGCAATACCAACCTGATAGATTTTTCTTGTTGTATGGCACATAGACGTCATATTTTGTTTCATTTTTATGCCTTGACTGAATCTGAGCTCGAGTCAGATCTCGACGCTCGTTCGTAACTTTAACCATGAACGATCCATCAGAAGAAACATGTCCGGTCGTATAAGAACGGGCCTGTTTAACTTGATACAGTCCGAGTGTCAACTCTTGTAAATCATTGAAATTCATTTTTGGAAAATCAGAAATACCGTTGGCAGCATCCATAGGAATCCATTTTAATTTTTCTGCAGGTTTAGTTTTCATGTTTTCGACATAACTCCTAATTTTGTTTGTTTTATCGGCGAGCTTTAAAGTAAACAAAAAGAAAAAAATTACATTTATTCAATAAAATTCAACCATTTCAGCAGTAATGATTCGTATCTTTTAATTTTATTTTTTACACGTTTTTGCTGAAAGGTAACCCGTTTCATCTTTTTTTCTTCTTCTGAGGTTGTTCCAGTAAAACACATCATTCTAAAAAAGAGAAAAAATAAGGTCAGATTTGTATATGTTATCTAGCCATCTTTTTAAATGTCTTTTAACATAGAACTGCCTCAGGGCAGTAGTTTAAGTCGGTATCTATCCATTGTTTTTCCTAGCGATCTGATCTCTTTTATAGACGCGCATTCAGGACATGTTTTTGCTGAAGACCTGAATGCAAGGGGGAAAAGGCGGATCCGGGATCCATGCGAATACAATTTTATTGAACTGAACTGTCCCAGAAATCTCTGTTCCCACAAGCAAAACAGAAATGTTCTGTCTATGGGAAAAGAATTCGCAGAACAGAACATAATTGTCCCGTTATCCAGGAAATTTTTCCAATAAAAGAACCGGAGTGTTCTGTTTCCGGAACATGATTGTCCTGTTTCGCAACTCGGGCTGTTCTGTTTTGGGAACAGGAGTGTTCTGTTTTAGCGGAAGAATATTGAGACGGATCCGCGAGGATCTTGGCAGATCCGCCGGGATCTTTGTGAGAGTCTTGGCGGATCCATGGGGATCTTTGCGGATCCGTGGGGATCCCGGATCCGCCTTTTCCCCCTTGCCTGAATGTCTTAATAACTCCAACAATAAATAAGAAATTAAAACCAATGTTAGAATATCTGGAAAAAGAAGGAACACAAGTGTGTAATGAGTTAGCGCGCCATTCTAAACTTTGGAAGCAGCCAATAAACGTTTGAAAAACAGTAGTAAGGTGCACGCAAGGCAAAAATGAATGACATCTTTATTTTTAAATAAATTATACATATTCTGATTCGCCAGAGCACGGAGATCACGAATCTCATCTTACTTTTTTTATTGAAGCGAATTTTCAAGGAAAAAATGCGAGAAGGCCTCAAAATCACCTAAAAGTGGGCTTTTCGAATAAAATCGATTTTCTCTAGTCCCATAAAATTGTATTGCCTTCTGGTTTTTTCCATTATGATTAGCATCACAGAAGGAACAAGAAGAGCTATTTCCGAGACAATTCACATATAATGTGATCTGGACATTCCTACTCTTTCCGCAGGGTTCCAGAACGTGACCTATGCTCATGAAAAAAGAATCAAGTCTCTCTGGTTAAAGGATAGAGACTTGAATAATACCTCATTTGAACCACTGAATCAAAGCGAACAAAGTTACGTATCGTCTCTTTTTTATTTCTTTTAGTTGCTGAGAAACTGAGGTTTCTTTGAACCGTAGGTTAAATCCTAGAAATAACCTTCAAGTTATTTCCTAATAAGTAATTTATTATTGACTTTTTTTCTGTTCTGTTATCGACTTATACGTAACAAACAACGTAGAATTCAACAGGACTAATGTGAGGATCTCCAGAGGATTTCCAGAGGGTCTCTGGAAAACCATAAGTAAAAAAATGCGGATTTCTTGCGCTTTCAGTGATTGAATTCGCTAATATTACAGTAATTTTTACTTTTAGATTTGTTCAAGTCCCCTTTAGACATGCCTGGCCATTCACACAGAAGCAATCAGTCTAAGACGGCGGTAACAAAGCGTTGGTCAGAAAGAAAGCTTGATGAAACTTACAATTACGATGTTGAAATGAAAGACGAATCGAGGGATGCTGATTATGAACCAGAAAGCTTTTCTGCTATTAAGACCGAACTCAGTCATGCTGAATTTTTATCCTATATTGGCGACTTGGCGGAAATTATCAGATTGTAAAGAAAAATGTGAAAGAAAATTGATTAGTACATTGCTATTTGCAACATTGCAGTACTTTGAGATCCCCACCGGTAAAAGTGATGAATTTTTAGGAAGTATTGGCTGTTATCATCTTGTCACTTGTCAGAAATGGTTAGAAACTTTTGTTAACGGCTCGTTAGAAGATTTTGCGATGGAAAATCGGGGTGGTAAACATGTCAGCACTTTTTACGAAGGTTTTCCGGAATTAGAAATGGCTGCAAAAATCTTTGCCACTCAAAAATGTCAACAGAAACCAGCTGAGTTGAAATTATCAGATCTTGCACAATTTATTGATTCAAAATTCTATGAGTTAACTGGACAAACCAAAGATCCGACTGCCGGCGTGATAAGATCCGAAAGTAGCTGCCGCCTGGACCTTCGAAAATGGGGCTCTAAATTTCTTCCGAATTCACAGCGACCTTATTTGGAAGGTCACGAAAGACAGGATGTAGTGGAATCACGAAAACTCTTTCTGGAATACTTTTTGTCACAGAAAAATTCTTTTTATACCGTCTCAAATGGAGAATCTCCTAACTGGATCCGCCAGCTGGAACCTCGAAGTGTATTTTAATTTGTTCAAATCTTTGAAAGATAACCACGGCGTGAATTATATTGATAATTCAGCCTCTGCCAGTATTCAGCTCGGTAAAGATGCTTATTTTACAAGTGAAACAATTCGAAAGACTCGGACAGCTATTAGAATTTAAAGAGGACTTTCAGGGACATGAGATCACGGTCCTGGTCGATAATGCCAGGACGCACACAGCAGTCAATTACAGTGTTTGCGATTTCGGTAAAGGTATGGGAACGAAATGTAAAATCGGTCACCTTGAGTATACAGATGAAAATGGTGATTTGCAGCTGATTCCCTGTCATTTTGAAAATGATCCAAATGTGGGAAAAACCAAAGGTTTATTAGAACTGGCAAAAGATCTAAATGTCAATGTTCCAGCTGGATGTTTATTGCCACAACTGCGAGATTTGTTGAGCCAACATCCGGCTTTTAAAACAGTAATAAACAAAAAATTTTAGATCTCAATTGAAGCTCAAAATTTCTTTTTTTCTTCATATTCATAGAGCACAAAACTTAAGCAACTTGGCATCAAGTATAAAATGAAAGTTATCTACTGTCCAAAATTTCGTTGCGAGCTTAATCCGATAGAATCAGTTTGGTGTTCAATGAAGGCGTTTGTTCGTAAAAGAACAGATTAAACTTTTCTAATGCTGCTGTGTTTAATTGATCAATCACGTGAATATTTCGAGAACAGTGAAATCGATCGGAAATTAGTAAGAAGATTCTGGAAGGCACTAGAAGCCTATGCAAATGGACAAAGTTATGCTGAAGTGCTTCAGCTTTTTTATAGTAACCTTTGCGTTGGTACAGTAAAGTCTCATAGGCGTATACCACAGTCAGTTTCATGGGCTTAAAACAGCATTTTTGTCTTTTCGTTGTTTTGAACAGTTTTTTAGTCGTGTATGTTAATTACGTGTCACAGTATATTGTAAGCAAGAAAAATGAAGAAGCAGACTGGAAAATACTGAAACTAACTTTTTTACTTTGGAAGTCAAACCTACACGCGTAACAGGTTTTAAACTCTGTGCCTTTGGCCGAAGGTTTTCCAGAGACCCTCTGGAAATCCTCTGGAGATCCTCACATTAGTCCTGTTGAATTCTACGTTGTTTGTTACGTATAAGTCGAT